>PVIA01005629.1:0-111546 GCA_004024845.1 Tonatia bakeri
CCCCCCTGCATCTTAGACTGCCCTGGGGACCTGTCCCCCACCCAGAAAAGCCAGGCTCAGAACCTCTCCTTCCTTCCCTTTCCCACTTTGTCCCGCCTACTTCACTTTCGGCTGCTTTAGTGCTATTTGCTAAGGACCGGCGCTGTGCCTCTACCCCCCAGAATCTCAGCAGATTTTAGTTGAACTGAAAAACAACTCTTAAAACACACTTAGCTTCAGAGTCACGGCAGGTACCTAAGCGTGACTCAGTGGGGGCCAGGCGGGCCCCGGCTTTAGGAGGCACTTCAGGGCACTGCGGGGAACCTGTGTGAGCTCAGCTGTCTTCTTGGAGTTCAATGCCACAGCCACGCTCCCCCACCCCCACCTCCCCACACAAGCCCCACAGTCTTGGAATGAAACCAGATGCTTCACAGCAGAGCACACAGCCACCAGCCTGGACGGTGCCCGGGCAGTTCCATCTCTCTGTCTTTCTCCCTGCCCCTCCTCCTCCTCCCGAGGACATTGCCGCTCAGTCAGGAATCTGGAAAAACTCACTCAGACCCTCCAGTGGGGTGGGGAGTGCAACTTACACAAGGAGCCTGAAATAAGGGTGCAGTGGGGTCCACAGGCAGGATCCGGGCTGAAAATAGGTTCTGCTTAGCCTCTGCAGTGTTATTTAAAAGTAAAATGAAGCCGATACTTTAAAGCCCAGAATTGCGCTAAGAATATTTACAGAACACCTACTGCAATGTGCCAGGCACTGCTCTCGGCACTGGGGACACTGCATTAAAACAAACACAAAACGGCCAAACCTCTGCTGTCACGTCATTTACGTTCTACTGGGGAAAACAGACAACAACAAACAAGCCCAGTGTAAAATGTAGCAGCTGAGGACGAGCACTTTAACAGTACATGAAACAGGGGAAAGGGACTGGAGACTGAGGGGACGGTTGGCTTTAAACAGGGGTCAGAGGGCCTCTTTGAGGGGTGATATTGGAGCAAAGAACTAAAGGGGGTAACAGACTAAGCCACGTGCAAAGGGCCTGGGGTGGGCATGCACTTTGTAAGTTGGAGGAATGGCAAGGAGGGGCTAGGGGCTGGAGTGGAGGGAGCAAGGGGCAGGTGGGTGCAGGCTGAGATCCGAGCAGTACTGGGATCAGATCCTGAGGACTGTTCCGGCTCCACCCTGATGCGGGAACCCGGGAAGAGCCGTTCGGAGAGCCAGCTGGGACGACAGGCCCTGGCTCCTTCCCCGCTGAGCTGGCTGGGGCTCGAGACAGGACGGAGACAGTCCTAAGCGATGCTCAAGAGGAACGCACCTCTGTGCTCCTGGCCTTGAAACCGAGCAAACTCATTGTCACCTCCTGTGGTTCTCTCATCACCATGTAGCGACAGCAGATGGCTCGTGCCGTGAGCTGTCAAACAATCCCAGAGGACAGTCCCCATTCTACAGGTTCACAAGGTAAGCACAGAGCCCGTGTCCCATGGCTCCGCATCATGGACAGTAGTGGTGCCCATGTGGTGGGGGCCACAGTTGTCACAGGTGCTGTGGCTGCCCCATCGTAAGCCAGCCCGTCCCAGCTAACCCACAAGCCGACCACTGATGTGAACAGGCCTAGCTGAGGTCACCCAAGCCTGGCCTAGACCAGAGGACCATCCAGTGGACTTGACCCCATCACTGACCTAAACGACCGTGAGGCAAATGTGGGCTGTTGCTCCAAGCCACTACCCTGTGGGGTGCTTTGTTCTGCAGCCACAGCTGACTGAGAGAGCGGCCCGCTGTTGGGACAACTGCTGGCCTCAGACCCAGAGTCCTGGGACCCAACTCCAGCCCCCCGTCCATTGTCTGTGTGCCTCTGGGAAGTCGCTTAGTCATTCGGGGCCTCAGTGTTTGCACCTGTAAAATGGGGCCACAGAAATCCCTGTCTCTGTCACACCCACCTTGCAGGATTGTTCCTGATGTGCAGGAACATTTTGGTTTAAAATGCTTTTCAGGTCTGAGGCAAGGAGGGGAGTGTTGGCGGCGTTTGAGGGTGGGGCTGAGAGGAGACAAACCCCAGGTGTGTGTCTGAGTGAGGCTCCACGGTGGATATGTGTGGTTGAGATCGCTCGTTCTTGCCTGTCCAACATTATCTCCCCTTCTGGAGGGTAGCGGCACCGTAGTTTTCCTTTGAGAAGTCATCGCTCTCTCTCTCAGTATCTACCTGTGTGGTTCAGGTGGGGCTCACCCACACCTGGTTCCTAGTGGTGGGCCAGTGACCCCTGCGTGGCCAGTGAGTGCAGTACATCCTACGGGCTACAGTGATTGGTTCAGGGGTAGTCACATGACCCAATCTGGATCTATGAAGGCCTGCCCTAAAACCTCTGCTGGAGCTATATGGAAGCACTTTCTCTCCAGTGGGGTTGCCAAGCTCAAAGAACAGAAGCCTGGAGCCGATGACTTTTGCTACCACGTGAGACAGGCCCGCCGAAGGATGAAAGCAGAGCTGAGAGATGGAGAGACATTGATTCCTCATGCTGGTGATGATGGTGCTGAAATGCTGGATCCAGCCTTACCTGAATCTGTTATAGCCTCTTTAGATACCATGGACCAAATTGTTCCTTTCTTCCACCCCCTCAAGTCAAATTTGAACTGAATTTCTGCACTGCAACCCTCCTCAACTCTGTGTGTCTTCATAGACCAGTCACCTTGGCGCAAACAGGCATCACACTGGCAGCTAGAATGAGCTGCGATCTGGGGAAAGTACACTGGCCTTCAGCCGCTCCCTGTAACCTCCCCGGCCCCACTTTGGAGGCACTGCCATGCAGGCGGAGGCCTTGCAGGGGGACAGGAGACATTTGTAAAGCATCCACCCCGAGGCCTGCAGAGACCCCGCGCTGACAATTAAAATTCAGCGGCGACGAACAGCACTAATTAAAAGCAGAAGTAAGTACTTAATAAGACAAATGAGGTGGCAGTGTTTAAAGTCAGGACGAGAGAGCTGGCATAAATTAAAAACAAAGACTAATGTATTTGCCTCCTCTAGAGAAGGAGTGTGTGTGTGTGTGTGTGTGTGTGTGTGTGTGTGTGGAGAGAAGGTTCAGACTTGCTAATGTACAAAATGCCATGGGAACAGGGAGATTATGGGATTGGTTCTGCCTGGGGTGGGGGTCAGGGGAGTCCTCCCAGAGAAGGGAAATTTGGGCTGGCTCTTGAAGGATGAGCTGGAGTGGGCCAGACACGAAGGACAGAGGAAAGGAAGAGGGAACTGAGTGTGCAAAGGCTCAGAGGCTTCAGTGGGCATGGAGTGTTTCGGGAATGGAGAAATCCGTGAGGGCGGAGCCCGGGGTGATGGCAGGGTGGAGAGGAGGGTGGGCAGGACTGAAGAGAGAGCGTGGTGCCCATGACGAACCCGTCACTGCGGGTCAACAAGGATAGTGCAGGGCCTCTCCGGGCCTTTCCACCCAGACAATCCTTCCTTCCATTTAAAGACCCAAAAGCTGAGGTCACGTGCTTTTAGCAGTCAGTTCAGCCAGGGGACTTAGGGTATAGGTGTGGGGGGTCAGGCCCATTCTGCCATTTATGAGTCTGACTAGTGTAGTTACGTCCCTGAGCCTCTGTTTCCTCATCTGTAGAGAGCAGGGACAATGACAGGACCCATCTCAGAATTACCATGAGGGTTGAGCAAGATAATGTATGTGAACTCCTCGATCCAGCGCCTGGCTCGAAGTACCCCTTGTCAAAGTGGAAGCTGTCATTGACTTATGTTATTACTGATAATTCTCTTGGGGGTGTCTTCCTTAAGGGCTGGGAGCCCAGCTTCAGCACCAGACGGAAACGTCTCAGGCTTTCTGCCGCCAGAGCAAGCACATAAAGCATGATGATGATGAATGGTGGAAATCACAAGAGTAACAGCCACACGTACTGGGTTACTACAACCATAACAGAAGAACCGTGATGAAGCAAGGGCTGTTTGTTGGGTGCTATGGTTGTCATCAGTGCTGGAGACAAAGCATCTCTGGCTTTCCACCACGTGATAAGAATGCCCTTCTCTCTCCCTGGAAAGCTGGGAGTGGCCACATGACCTGTTTTGGTCAAATGAAAAGTCTCCAGGTTGAAACTCTGAAGCCGGTCCACTTGTCTTCTCCTGTCTTGACCAGCATGGACATGTGAGGATGGAGCCCCCTCAGTCTGGGTCCTTCGTGAGGGCTGGGGCAGCGCAGTCACCCCTGCTAACCTACCACATCAAGGTAGCCTCAGCGAGAAACAAGCCTGTTGTCCCAGCCACTGAAATACTGGGGACTGTTTGTGACTGAAGCGCGGCCTAACCCATCCTACCTGTGCTTGTAAGGCCCCAGTGGCTGCACTAAGTGTTTCAAATGCCGCCTCTCATCTGACCTTTGGGTTGGTCCTGGAAGATAAGATCCTCTATTAGCCGGTTTTAGACAGATCAGGAAACTGAAGCCCAGAGAGGTAAGGTCATTTGCCCAAGGTTGCACAGCACGTGCATTTGAAAAGAGTCCACAGAGGTAATCTCACAGCATACGCACTGACGGCAGGGCAGAGCATCCAGAGTTGATTTTCCTGGGGAGAATGTCTCCTGCTGAACAGGGGTACCCCGAACGTTTCCTTCCTCCCCTGGGTTGTGAATCCCTCTGAGCCCTGAGTCTGTAAACCCAAATACCGAACTGTGAACTGCAGAGGCAGACACTGCACAGAGCAGCCTTTGGGGCTCCCCGCACAGTCCAGCCAATTACCCGATTACTCGATAGAGTGGGAACTTGCCTTTGTTGTGCCGTTAACCCCGCTCATCTCGGCTCCAGCTAGGCTGTGGCCAGCGAGGAAAAGAGGGAGCGCTCAGGATGACTTCTGCACCCGTGCGTGCACACACAGACTCACGGCCCCATGCAGGGAAGTGTGATTAGGCGGGTCTGCGTATTAAAGCAAGTGGTGCAGCTTAATGGCCCCTGGCTGCCACTAAGGTTCCAGCTGCAAAAAAGCTCATTCTGATAGAAACTCGGCTGGAACTGGCTTACACACAGCCCTAAATCTCACCGTACCAGGGATGCCACGAGTGTCATCCTGGTCCTTCCTGTGCCTCAGGGACAAAATACAGAGGGTCCCCAACTTACAGTGGTTCGACTTATGATTTTTCAATTTTATGATGGTTCCAAAGCTATACGCATAACAAATTCCATGAGCTCAACACATCATTATAAGAGAGGCTTTGTGAAGACGGTGTTGCCCAGCTGGAGGCTAAGGTGTGTTCTGAGCACAGGTAAGGTGGGCCGGGCTGGGCTATGATGTTCAGTAGGTCAGGTGTATCAAATGCATTTTCAGTTTACAATATTTGCAACTTATGCTGTGTTTATTGGGATGTGAGCTCATTGTTAAGCTAAGGAGCACCCACACACAGCGCAGGGAGTGGCATTTATCCCCTTACAAAGTGACAGTGGGCGGCGTGGCTCAGCTGGTTGGAGTGTTGTCCCGTACGCCAGCAGGCTGCAGGTTCAATCCTCAGTCAGGGCACAAACCCAATCCTGGTTGTGGTTTTGATCCCCGGGTGGGGTGTGTATGGGAAGTAACCCATCAGTGGTTTTCACATCAACATGTCTCTTTCTCTCCCCCTTTCCTCTCTCTCTAAAGTCAGAAAATATATCCTCAGGTGAGGATTTTTTAAAAATGACAGCAGACCCCATCCTCTCACCTGAGCAGCATTTTCTCAAATCAGAGATGAGACTTACAACATTCCCATTTTACAGATGAGGAGATGGAGGCCCTGGGGTTTCTCCAGGTCACGCTGGGAGCAGGTGGAATATTCCAGGACTCAGACTGGAGTCTCGTATAAATGAACCTTCTGACCACCCTGCACTATTGATTATATTGATAATATTGTTTGCAGAGTACAAATAATATAATATTTGGTTGAACACTTTCATGTCCCATTTCGACACGGCAAGTACGGTTGTACAGTGGCAGCATCGCACGGTCCAGCCTAACAACGAGAACAGCTTTGGTGGGTCTCTCCCCTTCCCTTCTCCAGGTCCATTCACCTTCCACCCGGCTCTGTGCCCTTGGGGGCTGCCCATGAGGATGTACCAGCAGCGCCCTTGCCCTCTGGCTGCTGGTTGGGTGGACCTAACAAGAGACCCAGCAGGACACTGCGGGCAGGCAGAGACAGGCTGGGATGTTTATCTTCTGGACCCCCCGCCAGTCACCACGGGCTGGCTGTGGCGCCCGCCCTAAGGAAGGTCACAGTTCTTGTCAGCAGGACCTCTCCACAGAACCCTTTCTCTTCCGGGTCAACAACAGTTCCACCCCCAGCCCCTCCAGGCCTGGAGATGGTGATGGCCATCTGCTGGAAACTGGGGTGCTTTAGCACACTGGCTCCCCATGACCTTGCTGGCTTGCTCACATGTCAGTCAGTAATAGTCTCTCCGCTAAATTATCTTCACTGGCACCTCTGGGTATGCGGCCAGTTTCTGAGTGCCCGCCATGTGCCAGCCCCTGTTCCAGGCACTTAGCTCACCCAGTCCTCACACTGACCCAGTGAAGGATGACTAGTCCCCTTTGACCAGCGAGGCACCTGGAACACAGAGGGGGCGGGCAGCTTCTCCCAGACGGTAGAGCCAGTAAGTGATGGGGCCACGTTTGGAATCTCGGCAGTGTGACTCTGGAGTCCATGTTCCTGAGCAGCTCACAGTCCTACCCTGAGCATCTACACTTAGCAAAGGAGGGCAACGTAGAAATTAACAGCCTTCAGATGGGCAATCTGCATATACGACCTCATTGCATCTTCAACCCCAGCCTAGGAAGTAGGCTCTGAAGTTATTACCACTCTTGAGACTCAGAGGTTGCATTAAGTCACCCAAAATCACCAGGAATGGCAGAGTCAGCCAGCTTATAAACCCAGGTATCTCCTTTTAATACCAACACTTTTAATCACTACTTTGGACAGTCACTCTTACAACAGAGTGGCCTGGCCAGATCTGGCACCAACAGGTGGCAGGTAAAGTAAGGGAGAATCTGGCTTAAGGTAAAGAACAGGTTTTTAACCATCACAGGTATCAAAAGGAGGATATGCTACTTTCATAGGTAATGAGTTCTCACTCACTGGAGGTAATCAAGCACAAATAGCAAAACTACTTGTTGAGGGCATTATAAAGAGGGCAGTGTGCTTTTCTGAATCAGCCTCTTTCTGCATTTGGGGGGAAATGGCTCAAGCTCACAGACTTTCCCCTCTCAACACTGACGTGGCCTGACTCTTATCAAGCAGTTAGAGCCAGTCTCTGGTTACCAGAAAAGGGTCCTTGGGCCTTAGATGCTCCCTTCCCTGGGAAAATGCATAGTTTCACTTCATCCTCGTGAAGAAGAAGCAACTAAAGCCTCACGAAGGGCCTTACTTGTGTTCTTGCCTTACCACAACAAGCATACCCCCACCCTAACCCACCCCTGCCACACACGCCACCTTCCCTGCACCCACAGTACAAACTTCATGACAGAACCTTCCCTCAAAGGCTCAGGCTTTGGGGCGACGTGCACCTGGGCTCCACCCTCAGCTAACCTTAACCTAGGAGAGTGCAGGCAAATTACTGAACACTCCAGAGCCTTTGTTTCCTTGTCTGTGACATGGGGCTGTACCAGCCTCTACTTCGCAGAGTTGCTGAGAGAGGCTGGAGTGGAAAACTGGAAGGAAAGGGTATGGAGACCAGTGCTGGCACTAGGCAAGCCCTCCCCAGGTGCTCCCTGGAGCTCCTGCAACCCCGATCCCCAAATAACATGGGTTACAGGGTCTCCGGCCAGCAAGGGCGCTTCCTGCCTCACACCATCTGGCCATGGCCACTTCCCTGGGGTGTGGGTTCTAAGAAATCCGAAACCACATCGGAAAAAAAAAAAAACAACAACCAGAAAGCTTCTCTTAGTTCCCCATGAATAATAGATCTTACAGACTTGCCTCCATCCATCCTGCTCTCCCGTCCAGGCCCTCCTGGCGCCGGGTCGGGGAGAGGAACAGAAATATGAATCTCAGACAGTGTTGGCCGGAGAGCGGAATGAGCCACAGAGTTCCTGTCTCTCTCCCCGGGTCGCCCCCCGGAAACAGCCCTCAGCACATCAAGTGTGGGTGAAGCACACTCTACAATCTACAAAGCCCTCGGTCTTCACAATCACCCATGAAAGTGGGCATCAGGACCCTCATCACTGGCAGCCGAGGAGGAGGGAGGTTCAGAAGGGACATGTGGCCAGGGTTCAAACCCCAGAGCTGCCACTTTCTAGCTTGATGACGGTAGGACAGTTACTAACCCTCTCTGTGCCTTGGTTTCTTCCTCTGTAAAACAGGGGTTTAAAAATTGTAATAGCACCTACTTCATAGGGAGGTTGAAGGATTAAATGAGTTAATACTACAGGCACATGGTTAGTTCCAAATAAGGAGGAAAAAGTAATCTTTGTCACATCTCCAGGATATAGAGGCCGATAATAACACTGCCATTTACATACATTGGCTCATATAATTCTTGCAAAGAAACACCACTGAGTCCATTCTACAGACAGAAAAATTGAGGCTCATAAAGGTTCACTGGCTTTCCCCGAGATTGAACCAGAGCCAGGAAGTAGTCAGGCAGAGCTGTCTGAGCCCCAGCCCGCCCACCCCCACCATCTTCTTCCAACTCCACCCTTCTCCATCGAAACCCTAATAAAGGGAGAGCACTCATCCTGCCCAGGCTCACTGCTCACTGCTCAGTGCTTCGCACACGCCGGTACCTAGTGCAGTGCTATGCGGCTCCATCCCCAACTCAGCTACTAGCCAGCTGAGATGCGGAGGGGTAGGTGTTGGCCAAAGTCGCCGAACGGCAGAGCCAGCACTCACACCCCAGGCATCAGAGGCCACACGTGCATGCACCACACGTGTAGCAGAGGCACACGTACATGCAGAGACATATGTGCATGTCTGATACCCGCAAGCTACATCAGGTAAGTCAGCACGCATCCCCGACGTAAGGCCTAAGGACAGACATTACACCAACACTACATCTGGAACTAGTTTCTTTTTTTTCAGAGCTGCTCACTCCAGTTGGTGAAGCATTTATGCTGCATTAGGGGACAACAGGGACACACATACCTTCTCAACACACAACTTTCCAGGACTCACTTTTTCACTAGTCAGGAACTTGTGTGAGTCATTAAAAGCATATGAAGGCAGCAGCAGAAATGGGAAACGCAGGCTGTGATTCTGTCTGTGTGGGGTGGCAGCATGGCAGACTGCTACACTGATGTCCCTCGAGGAACATGCCTTCCACATTATGGAGTCCCTTCCCCCCTAACTGTGCCTTGGCTCAGCATGCAGCTTTGTTTGGTCGGTGATAAGTCACAAGCCCTGATAAGTACTTGCCCATGGGGCTTGTCCTCTGGAGAAGCCCTGCTATTATGCTAGAAATCTACAAACCCAGTCTCTCAGTGCAGAGAATAACTACGGCTTCCCAGCCAACAGCTCAGCTGCCACGAGACCTATGAATGGGACTATCTTGTACGACCCAGCTTTTCAGTCTCCAGACCAGTGGAAGTGCCAGCCAACTGATTCCAGGCCAAACTGCAGAAATGCGAGCAAATAAGTGGTTGTGTGTTAAGCCACTAACTTCGGGGAGATTGTCATGCAGCAACAGCTAACTGATAACGTCAGTGTGCCGCACGTATTGTCTGCTTGCTCCCCCATCTCCACTTCCCACCCTTCTCCTCCCTGCTCTCTTCCCCAGAGGGCTGGCCTGCATGTATCACTCCAATCAGCGCCCTTGCCCTCTGGCTTCCATTTGGGGTTAGCCCATGGAGAGGCCTAGGAGAGAACTGGGGGTCGGGGAAGTGAGGTCTAGGCGCCCTCTCGGCAGTGCTACCATGGGCTGGCTGCATGCCCTCACAAGGGCACACCTCCAGCCAGGTGGCCCTCTCCTAAAACGACACCCTCAGCTCCCCCTCTTCAGGACTTGGGCTGGTAACAACTCCCTACTGTTGCTAGCCCCGGGGTGCTTCACAAAACCGTGTCTGGTTTTCCTTAATCCTGCCCACGCTTTTTGTCTCTCTTAAAAACTCTCCTCAAATTACACAATTGGAGTTGTCATCTGTCTCCTGCTGGGACCCCTGTTGGCACAGGCAGTGGCAACTGTGCGTGTTTTCCACGGAGAGAGGAAACAGCAACGACAGACTCGAAGCCCTCATTCGGGAGCGAGGTCATGCGGATAGCAGAGCGGGTCCGGGCTGTGGTTCAGCACCACGGACAGCGCCGCACGTCCTCTCCTCCCAGTTGCAGTAGTACAAGGGCGCGAGAGAGGGGAGACGGGGTGCACAGAGAGACCCGTCATTGCTGAGCTTCCTACAAGTTGGAATGTATGAATGATCAGACTCTTCATGCAGCAGAAGCTACTGGAATGGTGTTGAGGAGCCTTTTTTCATCCCCTGAAATGTTCTTGTTCCTACATTTAACCCCTCAAATCCCAGATCAAGTCTCCCTTGACCCATAATGTCCTCTCCAGCCACCTTTCTTCTCTGAACTTGTAATGTGCTAGACAGAAACTCAGAGCTTAGCCTTCCATTGTCCGTGGACATCACCCTCCTGATGACCACGAGTTTCTTGGGGGGACGGGAAGTGTGCATCTGTCCCTCCCTCTCCTAGAGCCAACACTCCAATTCTCTTTTAGGGAACCCTCCTTTCTCTGTCTCAGCCCCAGGTGTCCTCATGGGGCTGGCCTCAGCTCCCATCTCTGGGAAGAGGGGGTGACAGGACCCTGGCCTGGCCAATCAGCACATTCCCCTCTTCTGACTGTATCTGACTGATTCAAAGTTGCATAAGTTGCCAAATGCAAACCAGTTAGACTCAGTTCTGGGACTTTTGTTGGGATCTTAGGAGACAAGATATCTCTCTTTTCCCCTACTAGGTTGAAGCTGGAATAAGACAAACTTGGACTTGGTGGGGTTCTGCCAGGAGGAGAAAGGCTGCCTGAGTGTGAGCCAACCCGAAGGAAAGCAGAGTTAAGAGATGACCGGAATCCATTCCTAATGCCACTTGGAGCCACTGGACATGGTCATGCTGACGCTGCTGGCCTGGAAACCCCCCTCTGAGAACCACCACTTTATATAAGTCTAGACAACACGGAACCCACGAGACCCGGCTTCCTGGTTCATGGCCTCCCTTCTGCCGGCAGCATTCTCTCATCCTGAGTCAGAGCAAATAACTCAGGGGTGTGTGTTCAGTGTGACCAGACATCAGAGGAGGCCAGGGAAAGGCTGCGGGCTTTGAGGCTTTTCCTTCTCTTGGGTCTCTCCTTTTAAAAACAACCCGCCACTTAAGAGACTGTCCCTGAGCATTTGCTGCTGTTTCTTCCCCAAGTGGCCCCAACCCTTCGCCTGCAATGCGGGTCTTCTTAAATATTGAACGCGCCTGCTGCTCCGCCAGCTGCTGCGGCCAGGGCTGAGGTAATGTTGATATTGACAAAGGCTTAACGTGATTAATCAGGTTTAAAGGATCAGGCTGCCGAGCTGGTTTTATAAAGGACCTTCGCTTTGGTCCCCATCACCAAACTCTCTGGTGCCTCTGCACCTTCCTTGTCCCAACTTCCTTGTCCACCCCCCCGCCGCCCCCTTCCTTTCTAGGGTTTGGGGACCACCATTTTCCTTGTGCTGCTTTTGCTGTTGCATGAGCCCTTAGGTGAGTTAGAGCAGCCTGGGGAGTGGGTTAGGCTTCAGACAGGAGCAAGGAGCATTCGATGGACAGAGTTCACTGACAACCCTTACTGAGCACCGACTGTATGCCAGGCACCATGGGATCCAGTGTCCTCAGATCCAGTGATCAATGAAACGGTCAGATGTTCCTGTTCTGGTGGAGCTGATGTTCTAGTGGGGGGAGACAGATGACAAACAAAATAAATAACGTAGATACAGTGTCCCACGCTGTTCAGTGCTAGGGAGGGATGTGAAATAAAGAAGGAGGGAGTCAGATTCTCCAGTGGGGATGTCACTTTATACATGATCAGAATAAAGATGTTTGAATAAAGGCCTAATGGAGGTGAGGCAGTGACAGGACCCCTTCTGGAATGTGGAGCTCTGAGCTTTTATCATCATCACATTCCAAACAATAACTAACGTTCATTAGCAGCCCCCATGGGCTGGGCCCATTCCAGGCAAAGACTCTGAATGTATACTGACTTGCTAAATTCTCAAGGCAGTGCAATGAGGTCACTGTTATCCCCATTTTCCAGAGGAGAAAACTGAGGTGAGGGGAGATTTAGCAATTTCCTCAAAGTCACACAGCAGCAGGGCTGAAACCTAAACCCAGGTAGATGGATAACTACCCCTGCCTCCTCTCTCCACTCTCATCCTCCATAGTTTCAGGGAGGGGCCCCACACCATGGTCAATTGCAGAACAAACTCTCTCCCTGCTGGGGGTCCCTCTGTCCCCCCTTCTTTCCAGGGAGTCAGTGCCACATTTGGCCCTGCAGGTACCAGCACTCTAATCTCACCCTGGGCTCCCCCGACCTGGTGCTCCAGCCAGGCTGGCTTTCTTTCAGATTTGTGAACACCACCTCAAGGCCTTTGCAAATGCTGTGCTTACTGCCATGAATATACTTTTCTCCTCTCTTTACTCAGTTAACTCCCATTCATCCTTCAGCTCTCAGGTCCAGCGCCACTCCCTCAGGGAAGCCCTCCCAGATTTGGGCAGATTTCCTGTGACATGCTCTCAGAGATCTGTGTTCCCCTCTTTAGAACCCTTGGCTCAGGTTCTGTTCATACACCCCTATGTAGGATTACTGATTCATGTCTCCCTCCTGGAGAGGAAGGACCAAACCTGGATTGTTGACTGCAGGCCAGCACTGGGCACAGTGCCTGGCAAATACTGTAGACGACCAGGTGGGAGATAAGGGTCCCCCAACCAAATATTCCTCAGAACACAGAAGTTCACCTCTTATCACCTTTGTCCCCTCAAATTTTCTCACGCTGTCAAGTGTTTTTTATCATCTCTGTCAATTTACTTGATTCTGAACAGCAAAACTGTTTACACAAATTCTCACTAAACTTTTCAGCCACCGGGCAGCTCCGAACGGTACCCCCTCCCCCCATTCCTCACTGACAGACTCGCAGTAGATGGACTTGTACTCAAGTTATAAAACTTACCTTACACTTTTGTGGTTTGTTCATTGTTCTTTACCACACATGAAAGGGAAAGGAAAAAGTTTTCGTGGATTATTTTATATATTTTTAAGTGTGTGAGGAACACAATTAATGAATCAAATGTTATAAATGGATATTTGACCATTTCGTTCACATTCCTTGTAGGTTTTTGCTTTCTTTCTTCCTTTTTCTAACATGTTACTTACTGAAGTTTGGCAAACATTTTGTGGGACCTGGGGGGATTGATCATTTTCTTGGAAAAATGTGGCAATTAAAGGTCCGTCTTGTATTTGGGGATCTCTGATCTACACAGTCATAGATGGCCCATAAGTATTTATTGGCTGAATGAATGAGTGAATGAATGAGTGAATGACTGTATGTTGGTGGAGGAGAAACCAAATCACCATGCAGAGGCTATCAGACATTCACTTCTGGACTTACCCCTTAACAAAAGTGAACTAGGACTTCTAGCCTCGTGCAACCACCTCCTAACGTGCCCTGAACTGTTGAGAACCATGCTTTGTCTTAGGAGTTTTACTGTTCCAGTTTGGCTGCAGAAGACCAAACAACCGGAAGGGACAGGATTTGGGTCTAAGTCAACATCAGACAGGACGGCCATGCTACCAGGACCTGTCTGACGGGCAGAGGGGCCTTGGTAGGTGCTGAGCCCCCCTCACGGGAGGCATTCAAGCCCACTGCCCAAGGGGTGATGGAGAAGACTCACCCACTGGGGAAAGTGGCATCCCCCCCACCAGAATGACCCATGGGGCGGCTGCCACAGAATCGTCAGGAAATCCTTTATACTGCTGATTCCTGGGCATGACTCAAACCTTCTGAATCTGGATTTCTAGGGACAGGCCTTAAGAATCTGCATTTGAAAAACCACCCCAGGAGATGTTTGCACACACCTCTGAAATTAATGATTGGACAAAATTATCTCCCAGGCATTTGGATTTCTCAGATGAGTAAAATGCTTTCCACATTTGTTGCTATTTTTATTTGCCAAGGAAGGGCACTGATTAAAAAAAAAAAAAAACTACCATCAACTAATTCCAATGTTTCATTTTTAAAGAATATATTTCAACATGAAAAATTGAGAAAACAGCCTTGGCTGGTGTGGCTCAGCGGGTTGGTGTAGTTCTGCAGACCAAGGGGT
Source organism: Tonatia bakeri (assembly GCA_004024845.1). NCBI lineage: Eukaryota > Metazoa > Chordata > Mammalia > Chiroptera > Phyllostomidae > Tonatia > Tonatia bakeri. The sequence continues at coordinate 14,268 of PVIA01005629.1, forward strand.
TGCCAGTTCAATTCCCAGTCAGGGCACATGTCTGGGCTGTGAGCCAGGTGGCTGGTTGGGGGAATACAAGAGGCAACCGATCGATGTTTCTCTCACACGTCCATGTTTCTCTCCCTCTCATTCTCTCTCTCTAAATAATTAATTAATTAATTAATTAAAAAAAAGAACACTGAGGACACGGCCTGCAAGGATCCCAGATGGTCACGAACTAGGGAATGAGAAAGAACAACAACTCGACCCCCGGCTCCCTGCGCCGAAACAGAAGCATCCGTGCTAATGTGCAAAGCGGATGAGTTCTCCGCGGGAAACCGAGAGGACTCGGATGAGGCCAGCTCTCCCCACGTGACAATCAGAGGCAAAGTCCCCTCCTGTCACCAGCATGTGAGGAGGACTTCTGTTCCCCGGGGATTCCTGCCTAAGGCACTCACGCCTCCTCCAGAAGAGGACAGGCGCCCAGACCCCTCTGCAGGTAATACGGGCGCTGGCCCCAGCCAGGTAAACCCTTGCAAGGGAAGGAGAAGAAACCAATGTAAAGGAGCGGCAGTGTGTCCCTTTGTGAAAGGCAGAGGAGGTTTGTCAGTGGTCTGTGCGTTGCGTTTTCCCACTCAGGGGGGCTGGCCCCTGCCCTGTGTCCATCCTTCGGCACACACCTGGGCCTGAAGTCTCCCTCTGGCCTGGGGTGACCACGTCTCTAGGGACCAGAGGAAAAACTGCCATCAAAAACTTACACCTTCCATCCTCTCCAGCAGCCTTTCCCACAAGCCCCCCAATCTGCAGACCTTTGGGGGGAAGACGTGGCCAGACACCACCGCCTGACACGGTGGCGGCCACTTCCAGGGACTTCATTGCCTTCACCAAGTTCTAGTATCCTATTTAAAAGCTGACTGGTGAATCCAGCTGCACAGTGGCAGAGGAAATAGCCAACAGGTGGAGGGGACTGGGCCCCAGGGCCAGGCTGTGGGACAGAAGGGACCACACGGATGCTTTTTTGCCGGCATCTCGCAGGGAGGGCCTCCCAGCGACCCTGGAGATGCCACCCGTCCCTCTTGGCAGCAGCCCCGCACGCTGCCCCACCGTTGCCGCTGGACGGAAGCTGCTTACATAATCTGTTCTCTGCCGAAAGCAGCTTCCATTCGCTGGTTGCTGCTTGCCATTGTGCAGGTGCATTAAAGAGGAAAGAGCGAGAAAAGGAAGCAAGCAAGAAGGCACCTGAATGAACTCACTGAGATTATACTGAGAGATGAGGCAGCTTCCCCCCCACCCCCGCTCTGCAAACAGCCTTCACAAACCGAGCATCATTAGGATGCTGTCAGCTGAGTTTCCTCTTGTTGATTCGCTGGGGAGGGGTGGGCACAGGCCCCAGCTTCCTGAGGCCTGTTATCTTGATCTTGCTCACTAGCTGGATTGCTAAGTCAGAGTCTGACACGGCTCCATCACAATGAGATTTAAGCAAGAATTATGTCATTATAACTAATGACAGCAAGACAATTACTTCGAGGAAACTGCCGTGACAGCGCACACAGCAGCCTGGTGCCTCGGCACGGCACTCTTGTCTCCCCGTTTCTGTGGCCCAGATGGGGAGCCGAGTTGGTCTGAGAAGAGCCCCAGGGGCCTGGCTGGGCTCCCCATCACTGCTGCCGGGTCCCTGAGAGATGTGACCCAAGTCCCTGGGTCCTGCCTGAGGAGGCAGTACCCCCCCCACCACCCCGGAGCACTGTGAGGTTAGCAAGGAACAGGTCAGTTCTGCCAGGTCCAGCTCACACTCCTGTGGGAACTGAGAGGCTCAGGGGCAGAAAGTTAACAGTGTCTGGGAGGCATCGGGCCTGATTTTCATTCTGCTCACACTCTTCGGGGTGATGGGCAGGGGGAGAACCTTGGCGAAAAGTCTGAGGCTCCCAGCACACCTGGAACAGTTGTAACTACCGCCTGTGAAAGTGTTTTGCATTTCAAAATAAAACCCCCCTTCTACCTATGGCAGGGGAGGCTTTGGGAACCCTGGCCCCAGGGCCCTGCACCCACAGTCCCTGATGGCATGGGTACAGGGTGCAACCCAAGAACTGCCCTCGGGCTCTCTTGGGCATCGCAGAGCTGCTCACCCCCCAGCAGAACATGTATCTGGCGACATCCACCTTGCTCTGCCTTTCCCCTCTCTCTTGCCTGCGAGGTTAGCACATGCCAACTCCACTCCCCACTCCAGAAAAGCTCTCGCCTTGCTTTAGGGAACGCATTTCACACTCCCCCTCATCAGGGTGGGAGTGACTAATAAGGGAGGCTGCATGCAGCACCCCACCTCAGGGCCCCTGCACTTTATCCAGGAACAAAGCCTTAAGACAAAGAGTGAAACTTTCGATGGAATTTTGGGTGTCGGGGGCTGGGTGTTTCAGGGGGACCAAGTGCCACCTCCCACAAAAGATCACTTTTTATAAGCTGCCCGCTGCTTTATCTAAGTCCTGAAGGGACTGTCACCATTTTATTCCCAATGCCCACCATGGTGCCCTGCATACCGTAAGTACTCAACAAATGTGCCACACGTGAAGAAACGTCAGTGGCCGTGCTGGGAGGAGACAGAGGCCTGTGGGTTGCCTGTAGTAGGTCTGAGAGGAAAGCCAAGTTCTTCCGAACTTCCACAGTGACTCATCACAATCCAGCCTCCAGGTGGATCGGAGGCCAAGGCACCTCCCCAAACTGACCTGCCCACCAGACGGTCCATGGAGGTTTCATTCATTCATGCATACGTGCAGGCACGCATGCACACAAATCACTGCTGAGCTGTGTGCAAACCTTGACTCTAAAAATGGAGACGGCACAGCCTTGGCCTTGAAGGGTCCACCCTGTGGCACCTGCAGGAGCCCCATGCGGGCACACGGCAGCAGGGAGCGAGGGGAAGCTCAGGGCTCCCAGGAAAAACACAGGGACTCTGAGATGGTGAGCTGGGATGATTCAGCAAAAGCCTCCCAGGACTGGGAGGGACGGAAGACTCACAGGAGGCCAGAGGGCTTCTCCTCCTGGGCCTCTTCCTGCAGGGCCTGCTCACCGCACTCCTCTCGGCCACCCCGATCCTCAGGGACGCACGCACTTAAGGAAAGGGGGCTGGTGCACCCGTTTCATGGGTGAAGAAGAGGAGGTCCAGGGATTTCCAGCCACATCCCCTCTCTCCTGGGTGCCAAGGCTGCATGACTGGAAGGAAGGACTCCCCTTCCTCTCCCTCACCCCGATCATGTCTGGGTCAGGGGTCCTTCTACTATTTCTGTCGCCAGTGCCATCCCCTTCATGGACGGCTGTGGGGACTGTCCCAATACAAAGCACTTCGCAAACGTTAACCCTTAACATTCTCCTAGTTCTCTTATTACCCCACTTTACAGGTGGAAAAATTGAGACCCAGAGACGTGAAGTGGGGCTACTGGAAAGTGCTAGAACTAGGATCTACACCCAAGAGCTCTCTTTCCAGAGCCCACTCTCCTAGTCACCATGCCGAACTACCTTCATATGCCTGAGGAAACTGAGTATCAGAGAGGTTAAGGGTCTTGCCTGAAGTCACACAGAAAGGAAGCACTGGCATTGGGATTCAAACTTGGGTCCAGCTGCTCCCAGAGTCCCACACGGCAGCCTTGGAGGCTGAGTCAGCAGCTGGGGATGGGAAGCAGGAGCACAAAGGGGGCCTGTGGTGCCCCCTTCATGTCCCAGCACCTTGAGGACCCCCATTGTGGGTGGCCGCTGAGTAATCGAAGCTCCTGGGCTCCAGCCCACCACTCCTGGGATGTGGGGCTATTTTTAGCCCCGGGCACGGCCACAGTGCCCAGCAGAAATGAGCTGCGCTGGTGGCTTCTCGCCATCCTCACATCAGCCACTGCTCTGTCTGCACTGACGCCCGGCTCTCCACTCCAAGGGAAGAGAGAGCAGCAGACAGGACCACATGTCACAAACATGGTGGATCTTATTAGAAAGTCACAAACTCTCAATGACCCACATAAACAGAGAGAGAAAGGGAGATGCACAGGTAAATAAATAGAGAGTACATACCACGTGCTACGAGTAACCCCCCAGAGCAGTCACCCTGCCCGGAAGGCACAGCCTGGGACAGGCACCTGGGATGTGTGGGAGCAGTGAGGGGAGGAAAAACCACAGCGAAGTGGGGAGACTTACTCCCCAGGCCACTCCATGAGAGTGCAGGGTCCCCAGCCCTGCCTCCCTCCTGTGAGTGAGAAAGGCAACTTCCACACGTGTCCACCCCATGTGTCCCCAGAACCAGCACAGGTCGGCGAGGTGCTCCTGTCCTCCCTCCATGTCCCAGGCCGGCTGGTGGCTGCCAGAGCTGGGAGTGAGGGGACGATGCTTCGTCACCACGAGGGGAGATCGCAGGTCGCTGTGCCATGGCTCACCAGGGGGTCTTGGGAAAGTTGCTTTCCCTCTCTGCCCCCCTCCCCCAAAAGGGGCTAGACTAGGTTGGAGGTTCTGAACTTGAAGTGCTCTGAGGGTCGTTAGGGAGGGCCCAGAAACCCCCTGATGCCTCTTCTCAGAGCGGCAGCTCTCAAAGGGGCCTTTGCTGTCACCCCCGGGAGGAGTCTCTATGGTGCCTCCACGCGCTGAAGAATCCAGATGCCTGCACACCTGTCTGTGCTGCACCGAAAGCAGAGGCCTTTCCACCTGAGCACGGCATTCCAAGAACCTACCCCACCCCAGCTCACCCCACACAGGGACTCCCCAACACATGTGATGCGTTCCCGAAGGCAGTGCTAACCCTGCCTAAGGACATGTGTGCACATGCATACACACACGCTTAGCACACACAGAACCTCAGAGCTGGAAGGGGCTTTGGGGTCACCCTGACCAATGGCCATATTGCACAGGTGGGAAAACTGAGGCCTGGAAAGGGGAGACAGAGCCGGGGCCAGAACCCAGGTCTCCTGCTCTGAGTGCAAGGCCTGTTCCGGAAGCTCCTGTCTTCCTCCCCCCGGTGCGCCACATTGCACCATTTCAAATGTGATGGGGGAGGGGGGAAGGCTGCCTCTTGGATCTCAGCCACCCCCAAGGAAGTAAGACCGGGAGACAGCAAGGAGCTGCTTGAGAAGCACCCACACGGGGACAACCCAGTCCTCGCTCCCTCAGCTGGGCTAACATGCACCGCATGGCGGAACCAGTCACTAAAATATTAAAACGCTCCCATACCAGATGGTGATGTGGCATTGAGGCCCCTGTGGCTCTCTTGACTCTCCCCCAGTCCACCCAGACCCTCAGAGGTCAACACTCAGCACTGCAGGGGACCCCGAAGATCGCCCCCTCTGGGGCCCCAGCCACGGTCCAGCCTGACTGGTCAATGCCGAAATTCAGTGTGTTCAGTACCACCCACAGCCAGATCTGTGGCTCTGTATTTGAACTGAACTTCCTCACGGTCATCATTCAGACGTGAGGCTTCCCAGGGAAGGAAACTAAGGCAACTTTGTTCTCAAGGTCACCCCGTGAAGGAAGCCTGGGAATTGAGGACCGACTCTTGGGCGCTAACCACTGAGAAATCCTTGCCTCTGCCTCACACGAGCTGCCTGGGCAGGCACACGCCCCAGGATTTTGGCATCCCCACAGGGCCCCAGGGCTGGAGAACATGACTGGGTGGGTCCTGCATGCATTCCAGGATTGCCAGTCTCCGGGGCTGAGGTTTCATCCCTCCCACCTCCAAGAACAAGAAATTAAAGAGGAAATCCTTGGGGATGCAGAAGACTGAAGCGACCCCTGAGATCACAGCAAAGATGCTAAAAATAAGTGCATTCATTTCCAGAAAGGTAGCTGGAGTCATAGGAGGAAGCAAAGAGAAATTCCCTTTTGATAAGTCACAGCTTAGCAGTAAAGTCATTTTGAAATTAAATGTGAGTGTCTGGATTCACGTGCAAAGGACCTCCACTTGCCACTCACTAACAGGTTGGTGCAGGCTGCTCCCATCAGGATCTCAGATAATTACAGCAGGGTATGCTCTGCCCTGGAACAGAGCTGGAGCTGGAGCTTGGAACCCTTTCCCAGCACCCAAACAAACCCTGTTCCCTCCTCTCCCTGCTCAGAGACGGGCTTAAGGATGGAGCCTCCCAGGCTGAAGCCAGGATGCACGCCCCCCCTGCATACAATCACTCACAGGTTATGCCACCTGTGAAAATAAAACCTCGCCTGCTCAGCATGCAGCTGGATGTTCCCCTGGCCTGCCCGACCACTCGTTCCAAGGAAAATGCGATCCTTTCATGGCTCCCAGGTCATGTCAGGAAAATTAGAACAGCCCAGAAAACCCCACCACAATTAATGAATCCGCTGTCCCTGGAAGATGACACAACCTGAGCCCTGTCCTGTGCAAGTCTCACCTGGTGTGCTGAGGTGACACTAGGCAAGGGTTAACCTTCCAGCCTCAGGTGACCCTCTCCCCTCTAGGGCCAAGGTGCCCACCCACTAGATCAGAATGCCGGGAGACCCTCCATGCCAGGCTGGCCCACCCCATGAAGGGTTAATTCACTCAGAAAACTGCCGGCTACTTTCAATAGCTTCTGCTGCAAGGCAGAGGCCAAACTGGGCAGGAGCCACAATTTCTATCGCAATGCCTAAAATGTGAGCATATTTTACCCCCTCCTTGGGCACCGAGCTGAAATATAATTTGGCTCCAAGGTGCCACTTGGGTGATCAAACACTGCAGAATGTGGGCAAATAAACGTGGTCGCCCCTCAACACCCCTCCCCTCCCACCTGCCCTCCAGCCCACCGGCTCCTGTACACACCTACTCACAACTGGGGTTCTGACACCCCCAGCCCATTTGCACAATTTAGGAAAACAGCGCTTACCGGCACCAGAAGATTGCAGGGAGAACGGCGAGCCGAATTCTTGCCAACGCCCCTTCCCTGCCGGGTGGGAAGATGTTAACTTCCAATGACTTGGTTTGAAAGCTCAGTGGAGGTGCCTGAAAGAAAATTGTTCATTTGACTCTCCTACTCTTCCCAAAATAAAATCTAAGAGCCAACACACACACACACACACACACACACACACACACACACACACCAACTATCCCTAAATCATGCAGAACCAAGATGAAAAGAATTACCCCCACCAGAAGAGGAGAAAAGTCAGACCAGTTGGTGGACAAGGCAAAGACTGTGGCTCCCTCAGAGTGTGCTCCACATGGAGGAAGGTTTTTGCTCTGTAAGTCTCTCTCTCTCTCTCTCTCTCTCTCTCTGTTCTCTCTCTCCTCTCTCTTCTCCCTCTCTGTCGTCCGCCCGCGTAGGCAACTCCAGGCTGCTGGCAGCCGACGAATCAATTGCTTCCACTGCCCGAAATCAGTGGCAGCTGCCTCCACTGCTGCAAAGCCCTGTGTTGAGCAAGGGAGGGGGCAGCAGCTTCCCGGTGCAGGGGAACCAGGCCTGCCTCCCACCCGTGATTTATGGGTGAGGCGCCTGGAGAAAGAGAGGTGGGAGGCGGGAGGAGAGGTTGGGCGCACCAGAGATCCCAGCGGGTCGAACGGCAGTCAGGAGATTGGCGATCAGCACCGCGGACAGCGCTGAGCTGTGGCGGAGGAGGGGAGGGGCGGGAAGCGAACCCGCCGGCGGAGAAGTTAAGTTATTGGACAGAAGGGGGAGTCCAGGGGAAGGAGGGAGATGGGACTTCTCGCCATCGCACAGTGAAGTCTGTGACAGCCTACCTCTCACACACTTGCTCTAATATTGTCACTCACTTGCAGAGCACAGGAGCTGTCACTTCGCAGGCCCTTGCCCACACACGCCCCCAGACCACCACTACTCGGCTCGGCTCAGAGACCAGTTTGACCCCAGTGTGGGAACCTTCAAGTGGTCTCTTCCCAACGGAAATCAGCCCGGCCGACCTGTCCTCACCCACGTTACTGCAGATTTCTGGCCTGGCCCTGGGGAGCCTCCATGCTCAGAGTCAGGAAGTTGAGGCGTAGGAAATGGAAATGTTTAAGGGACAGGATGACTTCATTGAATAAGCAGCTGACAGGTTTTTGGGCCCTAGGTCTAACCCCCCCCCCCCATACAACCTTGTAAAAGTCATTTAATGTCTCCAAGTCCCATCTATACCACGAGGTTTCGACTACTTGGTTTTTCTAAAGACAGAAAGAGGTTAAAAAGCAACTGTAGAACACATGAGAGGTGAGCTGCACTGGTCCCACAGTCCAACCCTGTTCTGCGATTCGGATGCTCTGGCACAGTGAGAAAGGAGTCGCCGGGCAGCCCAGGGTGGTACGTGCCGGCCCCTGCCTCCAGCACATGGTTTGAGCAGGATGGTGCTGGGGGGTTATTGGAGGTCTAGATCAGACAACTGAGCCTTAGCCACAGACCCGTCCCCAGAAGACCCAGGCTGGCCTTCTGAAGTGAAATCGCTGCATGGACAAGAAAATGCAAACAGGGGAAACACATGAAGAGGAACCAGTTCCCAGGGTTCCTGTGTCCAGATCTCATGGATCCTGCCCCTGCTCACTCTGGGCAGAGGACAGGAATCCCAAACAGACAAGGTCTGACCTCCTCTGCAAAGTGAAGGACAGCCCTCGTCACTGGGGACCCTCCTCTAAAGAGTGCCACTCAGACGGCCCAGGGAGAGCTATCCCATTTGTCACTTAATACTTGCCTTAAAAAGCAGAACTTAAAATGTCAGAATTTAGAGACCACTTAGAGCCTCACTTCATAGATGATCATGACCATGATCTCAGGATGGTGGTGATGGTGGTGAAGATGGTGATGGTGGTCTTTATGGTGATGGTGACAATGAATTTGGTGGTGGTGGAGTGGGGTGAAAGACAACTATCATTTATTGAGAACCAACTCTGCACCAGCCACTCTGCTAGGAACGTCATCTGTATCATCACCTTGAGCCCTCCCCATGACCCTGTCAGGGTACTATTATTGTACCCATTTTACGGATGAGGCAACCGAGACCAAGAAGTTAAAGCTCTTGCATAAGGTTTCACAGTAAGTGGTTGCACGGGATTTAAACCCATTGTCTGATTCCAAAGCCCATGTTTCAGAATGTCAGAGTCAAGTTCAAGGGCATTCTACCATTTTTTTCTTGGCCAGGATCTCCCAGAATCTTTTCTGGGAAGGCCCTGTGATACAAGTTCAATCCCTTCACTTTACACACAGAGAAACTGAGGACCAGAGAAAGGCAGTCCACGGGCAAAAAGCTAGGAAGTGGCAGAATTGAATCTGGAACTCAGCCTTCCAGGTGCTAGGGCCTGTGTCCTAGTGTCCAGAACACTGACAGGCACATAGTAGGCCCGCAATAAACACCTGAAAAGTGATTCAAGAAGCCCAGAGAGGGACCAAAGTCACACAGGCTGCCGGTAGCAGAATGAGAACCCAAGTAGTTTCCAAGCCTTTTGGCTCCTGGTCCCAAGGAATGTCTCCTCCACCTCAGAGCTTCCCTGGGTATCAGACACCTGTTCTCGGAGGGTTGCCTTGAATTCATCTCAGGGAATCAAAATAGCTACCACCTGCTGGAGGCCAAGAGGTCTCCCACGTGCTGGGCACTCTAGAGTTGCTGTCACCAGTCTGTGCAACCCCGTCCCCCTTCCACCCGAGAAGACCGAGGCTCACACAGGTGCGGCGAAGCCACAGGGCTCCCACAGCTGGGCAGCGGCAGGGGCAGGGATGCGAACCCCAGGTCTGACTCCAAAGCCTGTGGTTTTGCCACCCTGCTAGTATGTCCTCACATGGGGCCCCCTAGAGGCCCCCATGGGAATGAAAAGGAGGCTCGACCGCCGCCCCTGCCCCCAGCCCCGGTTTCAGCCACAGCACTTGTGCTTGCTTCTCACTGTTTTGCATACTGGGCACCTGCCCAAGTTTTCATTGAAACAGGGCTTTGCAGCAAAAATTTTTAAAAAATGACATGGTTGAAACCAGAACCCCGCACCTCTCCTGGTGATCACGCCATCTAGGAACTGGCCCTGGCTTCTCGGGGGATTTAGTTCCCACCCTCCCCTCCTCCCCGGTTACCACGTCCAAACCCTCTCCTGTCCTGAGAGCCCTTTGTCCGAAGAACCAGCTACTGCTGCAACCTCTACCGGTCCTGCAGCAGGGAGCTGCCTCTTCCCCACTCACCTCAAGGCTCAGCCGGCCTTGCCCCAACCCTCTCGAAGCTGGAGCGCTGCAGAGGGGTTTCTGGGGGCCCTGGATTCAGCAGGCTGCCCTGTCCTGTCCTTGTTCTGCTGAGGCTGGAGGCAGCCCAGGACGGCTCCCCCTCACCCCCAGGGAGGACAGGCAGTGGCGGCGGTGGTGGTGAAAACTCTGCCAGCCAGAGCTATCTACTGTGCTCGGCAGGGTTCGTGTGCACCACACTGGTTTCTATCCTCACAGCAGCCCTAGGGGTTAAGATGATCACTGTTTTATTTCCAATTTTGCAAATGAGAAAATTGAGACTCTGGCACCGAATGCAACTAGCCTGAGGCCAGTTAGCTCCTAAGTGGCCAGACTGGGACTTGAACCAAGGCCCTCTGAGTTTCTAACTACTTTGCTATAGGGCATCCCTAATTATAATGGTCTCTCCCATTTATTTTTGGTGCTCATTATGCAGCAATGTGACATGTTCTGTCACCCCAGAGCTTTTCATGACTTATAACAGTGCAGTGAAGTTGTTACACTATTTGCTCATCTTAGAGATGAGGAACTTAGGCACAGAGAGGTTAGGTGACTCGCCCCAGGTAACACAGCTAGAAAGAGAGGGGACGCAGGGTGCCAATCTAAACAGTCTGCTTCAGGGCTCATTGTGCTGGACTGTCTCCGGGGAGATGGGTACTGAGGTCGCCCAGAAAGAAAGAATGCTCCCCCCGCCCCAAAAATGTTCCCATTTCTCTTGGCAAGTGGGGCAGGGGAAAGCGGCCTCTAAAGATGCCCATGTCCTAAATCCCCAGACGTGGTGAATATACTACCTTACGTGGCAAATGTGGCTTTACAGATATTTAAGGACTCTGAGATGGGGAGAATGTCTGGGTTACCTGGGAGGGCCCAATGTATCACAAGAACTCTTACAAGGGGAGAAAGAGAGGGAGGAGGTCAGAGGGCAGAGGTCATGATCAAGTGCAGACGGGATGAGGAGTGGGGGAGAGACAGGGATGCTATGTTGCTGGCCTTGAAGGCAGAGGGAAAGCGGCACCAGCAAAGGACCGCAGGCAACCCCTCGAGGCTAAAAAGGCAGAGGGAACCGATTTTCCCAGCGCTCCCCAGAGGAGCGCAGCCCTGCCAACGCCTTGACCGTAGGACTCCTGACGTCCTGAACTGGAAGATAATAGCACCTGTGTTGTGTGAAGCCGTCAAGTTTGGTATTTGTTACAGCAGCCCCGAGAAACCGGTACAGCGAGTCTGCAGGGGGCCCCACGATGGGAAGCCTTGGGGATCATGACTGAGCCCCTCTCGGCCAGAGGACCTAATGTTTCCGTCATGTCACAGCCTGCCCTACAATACAGTGTGTGTGCACATGCTCCTGCACACGTGTGTATGCACACACATGCCCCCACATGCCTGTGCACCCTGACGGCAGCCCGAGCAGAAAGGACTGGTGCTTAGAGCTTCCGCCCAGCTCCAGGCTCTGGCTGGATGGCACTGCCGGGCACGCTGCGGTATTCACTCCAACCTTCTCTTTTAAGCGCCTCTGGGGAAATGCTCTCACCAGGAACACAAAGGAGAGAAGTGTCACAGGAGCACGGCTCATCCCAGGGGACCCACCAGAGACAAGATGAGGAAATGGGGCAGAGACACAGGAGATCAAGAAAGAGAGAGAGAGAAAGAGCCAAGGAGAGAGAGAGAATTGCAGGGTCCCCGAGGCGGCCTGCGTGTCCAAACAGACCCTGTGCCCCTGGGGAAAGCAGCGATCTGAGGAGGCTCCTTGGTCCCCGTCGGAGAGAACAGGGTAATTACAGAGAAGCTGCCACAGGAGGGGGCAAAGCGAGCTTTCAAGACAGATGAACGAGTATTATTTATTCATCAGCCGATTTGCCGCTACCAGGCCAGGCACTGCGAGGGGAAAGAGACGGGGACTTGCCTTCCGGAGCTCTGAGCTGGATTCTCGGCTCCCCCATCCACCAGCCGTATGACCTTGAACATGTCACTTGTGTGCTCTGAGCCTTGGTGTCCTCAGCTGTAAAATGGGACAGTAACAGCATGTCCAGGACGTGTCATGGGGCTAATGGGTGTGAACAAGCGACGTATATCCTAGACAACAAAGAGCAGCTACCACGTACTGAGTGCCTACTGCGCGCTGCGTGCTTCACTTGATGGAGAGAGTCTGGTGAGGCGTCCAGACCCAGACTGCCGGAGGCGCTGGAGAGCTGGTTAAAGGGTCAGGTTTTAGGGTGAGGCAGCCTGGGTTCCCCCACACATGAACTGTGGGGCCTGGGGGAAGTCACTCAACCTCTCTGTGCCCCAGTGTCCCCATCGGTGAAGCGGGGTCAATGACAATGCCCCCTCACACAGCTGTCGTTAGAGTCCCATCAGCTAATGCACACGGAAGCACTAGGGATGGGCCGGGGAAGCGCTGTGCTCCAGGCACAGACCGGATGGCAGATGAGCTGACCCGCAGGTGGGTGGGGAGGTGGGCCAGCACGGCCTTCCCGCAGCACCGTCCAGCGCTGCGTGTCCGAAACCAGAGACGACACACACCTGCTACTTGACCCGGGGGAGCCTCTGGGGGAATTCCACCTAAGGAAATGATCAGGTGTTTGTGCAGAGGTTATCAGCACGGCCTTGCTTCTCCTAACGGCAAACTGGAAACCATCTGAATGGCTGACAGTGGGGGCCGTTTAAATAAACGGTGGGAAATTCCGTGCCAGGGGTGGTGAGGCCCCGCACCACGACGGTCTTGGAGCGACCCTGAAACAGGCTTCTGTGTCATCCAGACGCCAGTCTCTGCGAACAAGTCCAGCAGGGACTGGACTGGGTGGCCGTCCCAGGAGGCCGCTGCGAGCTGCTGGCTGTGTCCAGACCTCAGTTCCCTGAGGACAGGGGACCATGTCAGTCTTAATGTACCTAACACCGGGCCTAGCACAGGATAAATACCCTGTAAATGCTTGGCAAGTGAATGAGTGGCTGGGTGAATGGAAAGGGGCACCATTCTTGCCAGGCAAAGATCAAAGCTTCTTTCTCTGACATGGACTCCCAGAGCTCACCAGGCCTTCCACCATTACCGCCAACCCTGGACAGCCACGCAGGAACCCAGCCACCCATGCACCCGGGACGCCTCCATGGACCCGGACCACGCGGAAGAGGAGGCTCGGAGGAAAGGCGGGAAGTGGTGTGGGGAGGTCAGCGGCCTGTCTCCTGCCCCAGACCCGATGGCTCTAAAGCTGCAGCCTGACACAACATTCCTGCTCACTCCAACAGCAAACGTGGGAACCTTGCACTAGCCCTTTGTAGAACTGCAAACCGAGAGAGAGAAGGCTCCAGGGGGGCGCCAGTCTGGCTGACTTGAAAGCACCTGCTGGCTTCTTACAGGAACCCAGTGAAGTTCCAGAGGGCACTTTCCGTAAGAGTTCACACATCACTCAAGTCAGCCTTGGGGGACATCGAAGCACAACACCGGCCCCTACCCTGATACTCCCATAATTCACTGCAGGGAAATGGAACAGAGGTGCCGCATTTCTCCACCCCCACCTGCAGAAAGGAACAAGAGCATCTACTTCCCTAGATGTTCACAGGGATCGAAGGGATGTTTGCATAGAACAGCTACGCGTGGATGGGCCCACATCACTCCCCGCCTCTCCCATCCCTGCCTCTTCACCCTCATCTCCCACCCAACCCCTCTCTCAAGTGCTCGAGCCGCAGGCCTTTCCGCCGGCTACCACACACCCCAGCCTTTTGCCACCTCAGGGCCTTTGCACCCGCTCTTCCTTCCGCCTGGACTGCATTTCTTCCTGCTCTTTGTACAACAGGGGTGCCCTTCTCGTCATTCGGGTCCCCACATAAGCCGCTGTCTCAGAGAGGCCTTCTCTGGTCACCTCCCCCTCGTTGCCTGTTCCAGTTTCCTGCACAGCATTTATCCCCCTCTGGGGGTCTCGTGTTCATTTGAGTAGGTAGATGGTGGATTGATTGTCCATTTCTCTTACTACAACGTGAGTTCCATGAGGTCGGACACCCAACAGTTGCTCACGGCTGCACCCCTAGAACCTACAACAGGGTATAATACAAAATATCACTGTTGGATGAATGGACGGACAACTGCCTCCGAGGACGGGCTGTGAAGCTTGCCCAGGCGTCACAGACTCTGGAAGCGGTCCGTCGTAAACCAAGCTCCGCCCCTCTGCTGGGTGGCCCAGGGTTTCTTGGCTTCGCTTCTCCTTCTCCGTCTAAATAGCCTCTTAAATTCTGGAGTCACTTCAGACTCACAGAAAAGCTGTGAGTCCCCACACACCCTTCCTCCGTCTCCTTCTCATGTCGACGCCTTACGTTTCCACGACACATCTGTCAACACCGAGACGCCAGCGCCGGCACGATGCTATCCATGCGCTGTGTTCGGTTTCACTGACGTCTCCTCTGGTTGTTCTCGGATCTGACATTGCCCGTGGTCATCCCGTCTCTGTCTCTCACTGTTGCACGACCTTGACACTCTGAAGAGTCAGGTAATTTGCAGAATGTTCCCCCCTCCCCACCCCCGGTTTGGCCTTATCTGATGATTCTTGTGATTAGACTGGGGTTCTGGACTTGGGGAAAGAGTCCCATGGAGGTGAACTGCCCTTCACATCACAGCAGGGCGGGGCAGGGGGGACCTGCTATCAACACAGCACTCTCCTTGGACTGAACAGGACCTGAGTCTCCTTGGCCCAGCATTTCTGGGCCTCTGCTGTCTGGCCACAGACTCTGTGGCTCTGGAGTTATCCAATGAGAGGGGCCCATGGGGCTGGGGGGCAGGGTCATGCTGCACAGATAGAGGGAGGAAACAGAGAAGTTCTTTCACGAGGAGGGACGTGTCAGCCTCTGAGGGCCGCCAGAACAAATCACCACCAGCTGGACGGCTAGGGCAGCAGAGCTAGTTCCTCGCAGTTCTGGAGGCCGGAAGTCCAAAGTCAAAATGTCGATGGGGCCCTGCTCTCTCTTGCACTTGTCTCCGGCGGTTGCCCCTCTCCACACTTCTGGCGGTTGCCGGCAATCCTTGTGCTCCTTGGCTTGCGGCTGCACCGCAGGCTTCTGCCCCCATCATCATGGGGCCTTCTTCCCCTGTCTCTTCGGTGTCTGCATCTTCATCTCGTCTTATAAGGACACCAGTGATGCCGGGTTTAGGGCCCATCCTAAGCCAGTAGGACCTCACCTTAACCTAACCAAGTACATCTGCAAAGACCTTATTTCTAAGTAAGGTTACATTCTGAGGCTCCAGGTGGTTAGGAACCTGGGGGCACATGGTTCCACCCACTGCAGGGAAGTGATAGGCAAGCAGGCAAAGGTCAGGATCTGAGTCCCAGCTCTTCACGGCTACTGGAGTGGCTTGGGGTGAATCATTACCTCTCCTGACTCATCTTCCCCATCTATAAAATGGGGAGAGGGACCAAGTAAACTACAAGTTATGGCAGTGCCTTGGCACCTACCAGATACTTTATAAGTAAGTTATCATCTGCAGCAGCTGTGAAGACGTGCCTTGCAGACCTCCAGCTACAGGGAGCTCAGTGGACTGAGGGTCCCAGCTGCGACGCTCCCAAAGCCATCGGTGCATACGAGGTCACACTTCCACGTGGGCTGCTCCCAGTCAGTGACCCCGAGCAGCAGAGACAGTCAAACAAGCCCGCCGAGCCTGGGAGACACGGGGCTCCTGGACAGAGGCCGTGCCTGCGGGACCGTGCTGAAACTTCCTAGGCTGTGCAGGAGCTGAGGATGCTCCCAGCCAGCCTTCCTTCCCGCCCCCTTCACTCAGGGTCTGGTGGCTCTCCACGCCTTCCCGGCCCTCCTCTTACTTTCTCCTGTATAAGTGTTTCCTTAAATCGATCTTCGCACAGTTCATCCCACCTTAGTGTCTGCTTCCTGGAGGACCCAGACTAGCTCGTTATCCCAAAGATCATCCTTTACCCTGGTCCAGTCAGGACACATTTCCTGGCTCCTGATGGCTTTCTGGGGTCAACTGTTCCTCCCCCACAGTCGGTCCAGGAAGTCTGGGTGGAGCTGCTGCCTCCCTCTGCTCCAGGGGTTGGCACATGCCCACACCTGACCACCCATCTATTTCATGCCCCTGGCCACAGTGTTTGGTGCCAAGAAAGGCATGTGACCGGTGCAAGCCCATGAAATCCATATCTGAAACTTTTGTTAGTGCTCTTAAGAAGGAAGTATGCCTTTCAGACTGGGGTTGCTAAGCTGGTAAAATGTAACTCCAGAGCTACTGAGGGGCATCTTCACCACCCTCCAGCCTGAGATTGAAGTTCATGCGGAAGAGACAGCATTGGAAGAAAATGCTTTCTGCCATTATTGCACCTGGATCCAACCATGCCTGAAGCTCCTGCATTTTTCCATAATGTAAGTCCGTCAATACAGTACTTTAGTTATTTTTTTGGCTTAGTCTATTTGAGTTGAGTGTTTTAACTAAGAAAAAAAATTAAACTCATAATTTTCCTCTGTCACTATTCTTCAAAGTGAGGGCCAGAGGAGGAGACGGTGGCTTCCGCAGAAGAGCTACAAAGTCAAGTCAACATCAAGGATGGACAAAATGGATTCTTTGCATTCTATGGCTGAACTACTTCCAGGGTGTCAGAAGGATTAAGATAAAAAAGAAACAACCAAGGAAGCATCCGTGGGAGCCAGTTGGCTTTAGGCTGCTTTTGAAAGAAAGCCTCTCCACAATTAGGATTTCCAAATATAACCCCTCTGTCACTCGACAGCACCCGGGGTACCTAGACAGCCACTTCTAAAAATAAGGGGAATGAAATCTGTCTGTTTCCTGACAAATCAGAAACACATTGCATCTCCGGCTTTTCTCCTGTTTGGAGATGGAATCAAAAGAAGGTGTTTCCCCTCTTTTCAAAAAAATTAAAATTCATGGGGATTTCTATCAACAAATTCATTCTGCTCTTCTCCCTGCATGCAGATTGTTTTTGCAAATGCCTGTGCCTCCCATCAGGAGGAAGGGCTGATGTCAGACCCGTAATAGCGACCACAGTGGAGCTGTCTCCCAAGTGGTGAAAAGCATCTTGGCCATTCTCTGCCTGGCAATAAGCAAGAGCCCCAAGAAAGCGGAGACTTCATGGTCCCTCTCCTCTTAGCTCAATGTCAAGAGTGCTCAGCCAGCTGAGGCACTGTCAGTAGGACTACAGAATTTAGCGACATGGCAGCCTCGGAGGCAGTTCCGACTCTGGTCTCTCTCTCTCTCCTTTGGAAGTAAAAATAAATGATAAGCCAGTAACGTTTAGCTGGCGGTGTCATTAATGAACTCGAGGTGACCAAGTTTCACTGGGGCAATTACGTTGCCGTTCCTAAGTCAAGGCAGACGGCGTGCAGACGGGCTGTCACTTATTAGAACCGCCCCACCCAGTTCAGATGTGTCTCCTTCCCTGGCACAGCTTTGAGGGCCAAAAAGCAAAGACACCCATGTGCTCTTTAAATAGATCTCTGCTCTGGCTGCAGTGACAGCTAATGGTCAGAGGACACTAACACTCAGTGGCATCTGTGTTCGCAGCATCATGGAAGGTTTCCAAGCACGGACTGGCTCCGGTATGAAGGGGAAAGGCAATCGGGCGTGCCAGAGAAAATCTGAGAAGGGGGTCGGAACCTAAGAGCTGGACTGAGCAGATGCCCAGGGATCAGGAGGACCCAAATCCATCACAATGACAATATTAACAGCTATGACAACAGCGGCGGTGGCTGTAATAGTTAATATTTGCTGAGCGCCTCCGGCGAGCCTGGCTCCAAGCCGCTGCTTTAGATGCACGGTCTCACTGAATTCACACAATAAGTCTAAAAAGTAAGTGCTAATATTATCTTCACACAGCGAGATGAGTGTGGTGGGTTGGCTGCAAAAATGGCCCTAATTCTGCCTTTCCCTGTACCCACAGCTCTTACAATGTGGCTTCGCACTGTGACGGGCTGCTGCGGCTCTGTCCATCAAGGGGTGGAGTCAGCTTCTCCGCCCCTTGCAGTGTGTTGGCCGGCGTCTTGCTTGGCCAACAGAATGCCAGGAGCCTGGACCTGAGGGGCCTGGCCACTTTGGTCAACCCCCTCCCTTGAACTCCCGCCCAGTCAGAAACCCAAACTAGCCTGCTGGAAGAGGACAGGCCGGCCGACTCAGGCCTGCGCCCAGCCAAGGCTCTCCTTGACCAGCCAGCTCCCAAAGACCAGCCTCCGCCAGCCAATAGCAAGCCAGGAAGGTTAACCATGCCCCACCTCGTTCTCCTTTTAGGAGGGTAACAACCCAGACACAGGAGGCTCCAGGAGGTGAAGCCGGGTCTTTGGACTCTCAACCCAGTACTCTCCAAGGCAGACAAGGTTTAGAGTTTAAGATTTTATTTATTTATCTTTTTTAGAGAGAAGGGAAGGGAATGAGAGAAACGTCAATGTGTGGCTATGTCTTGTGCGCCCCCTGCTGGGGACCTGGCCTACAACCCAGGCACGTGCCCTGACTAGGAATCGAACCGGTGACCCTTTGGTTCACAGGCTGGTACTCAATCCACTGAGCCACACCAGCCAGGGCCCCGCAAACATTTTCTGCCCACTGGATCATCCCCACACTTGGTGCGTTGGAACTTGTCTCTCGTGCCCGAGAGAGTTCTCATTCCTTCCAAACAGTCCTTATTAAAAACGTGTTAATCCAAAATATACGTTTAACTACACCTAGGACTCCATCTGCATCTCTCTGTGTAACTCAGCATCTATCCATCTGTCTACAGAGACGGAGGTGAGGACAGGCGGGGACAGAGGCAGAGAGAGAGACACGCCTGTTTTCACAGCTGGCTGGCTCCTTTGTCCAGAGGGGTTCTGGCACCGCTCAGCATCCTCCCCTCCCCGCGCCCTTCGCGAAGCTGGCTTGTTACTCGATTCTCCCTCCCGGCAGCCCAGTCCTCCCTGCTCCCCCTCCCCCCCGCCCCTCCCCTCCCCTGTCTCTTTTCACTGTTGCTGGCGGTGATGGGGCAACGGAAGGTTTCTCTCCACTGGCACCAGAAAATGAAGGAGTCGTCTATGGAACGCTGAATATCAACATTAATGTTTTAAAAAGCCCTGGCTGGTGTGGCTCAGGGGACTGAGTGCTGGCCTGTGGATTGAAAGGTTGCCGGTTCAATTCCCAGGCAGGGTGCAGGCCTGGGTTGCAGGCCAGGTCCCTGGTTGGGGACGCGTGAGAGGCCACTGATTGATGTTTTTCTCCCTCTCTTCCTCCCTCCCTTCCCCTAGCTCTCTAAAAATAAATAAGCAAAATTTTTAATAAATAAATAAATAAATATAGCCCTACCCTCCATGAAGAGCTTTAATCTTTTTCCTTAGGGGATTAAAATTTTTCAAAGTAGCAAATGAAAACTCATCTAATCTCCCCATTAAAATGTGTCCCATCAGCCTAGAGATTATTAAGGGAAAAGATGACAGGGCTGAAAAGGAGGAGTGAGTTCGGCACTCCTGTGCCAGCCATCGGAGTCTCAAAGCGGGGGCAGGCCTCGTGCGGGGAACCAGCAGAGAGAACTTTCCCGCTCCAGGCAGCCAATTCCCCACCCTCAGATTTCACTTCTTTTTGCTCCTGCAAAGCCCCAGTCCTCAAAGGAAGGTTTTATTCACTTTCCCCTTTAAATTTACGTTCAAGCCTAGGAAAACAACATCCCCAGTGACGATACTAATAAGAGTTAATGAGCTCATTATCTAAGTTAATGAGCACTTAGAATGTGCCGGGCACTAATCTAAGTGCTGGACGTGGTATATGACAGATTCAGTAGAATCTGTGGGATAGATTCAGTACATGCAGTGGGTACCACTATTATTGTTCCCATTCCACAGACGAGGAAGCTGAGGCACAGAGAGGCACAGGGGTGGAAGTGGAGGGACTCAGGCTCAGGGGCTTCGGTTCCGGCGCCCGCACTCCTAAGCACTCCATTCCACGGCCTCGTCAAGCCACGCCGTGACTGTCCCGAGATAAATGGCTGTCCCGGGCATCTTCAGCTTCTCCTCCAAGCACCCTCCATCCTCGGCCGCCCGCTCTGCGTGGACTGCGCGTCCTGGAGGCTGGCCGGTACAGACTGCGCTGTTGGGCCCCCTTGACCATTGGGTTCAACCAATGGGATGCCAGAGAATGGGAGGACAGAGAGGAGTATTTATTCTGGTGCCCTCTTCCTGCAGGGCCACTACATGGTGGCCAAGTCCCCTGACCAAACGGCACACAGACCCTGAAGTGCACTGCATGCACAGGACGGCCCTCGGCGAGAAGGCACGTCAGCCCTGAATGGGACACAGTTGTCAGCAGCCCTGAGGATGCCGTCGGCACCTGGCTGGAGGTGACGGTGGGGGGCAGGGGGGGTGCTGGCAGGGGAGGGACATTTGTCTTGGGACAGTTCTCTCAGAGGACTGGAACAGAGATGAAAGAGAAGGGGGAGCTTTTCAAACTCTCTAAACCCAGCGCCACAGTCAGAGCTACGTTCACGTCACGACCCAGTCCCTATGCCACACGCGTGCACACGTGTGTGAGCGACGTGACCGCTTTGTCGACGACGCTCGCCTCGACCGCAAACGATGTTCTCGGACACGCCCCACTCCGTTCCGTGCTGAACTCTCTCCACGGAGGGGGTTTCGCAACTTACTGCAGACCCCTCACTTCTGGGTTTGAGAAGCACTGCCGAAGGCCTAGCCAGGGGAAAGTATTCTGAAGATAAAAAACGGGATAACACATTATGCCGATGAACGTGTGGGGAAATGAGCACTGGCATACGCTGCTGGAGCGCGTGAGAATTAATGCACTCCCATTAGCGGGCCATTGGCAGTCCCATCAATATTCTAAATGCATACGCCTTTGACTCAGCGATTCCACTTCCAGGAACTTCTTACAGATTTATTCGCACGTGTGCTCCAAGACGGTGGCAAGGGGACATTCACCGCAGCCTGTGGTTCGTAACATTAGATTGGAAGCAACAGACATGCCCATCAACAGGGACCGCTTACGTGAGTGATGGGACATCCGCCCTTATTGCAGAACACGAAGCCGTCGTGAGAACAGGTGAGACAGGGTCACGGGAACGGCAGTGGAATGAGACCCGAGCCGTGCCGCAGGTTCGGAAAAGCAAGGGCAGTGGCTGGTCGTTGAGCTGGATGACGGGGGCAGAGGGCCACCTCTCTGCGTCTGTGTGTGTCTGAATGTTCCCACAGGTAAACAGTTAAAGGGAGAAATGTCCGAACCATGCTGGGTGAGCCGCCCCTTGTGCTGCAGGCGACCCGCTTTCCCGGGCAGGAAGACGGGCGGGAGACCTCACCTGGCAAGTGTGTCTGGAAAGACGGCAGGTGTGGGAGGAGGCTGTCAGCCTCGCACCCATCCCTACCTTTTCCTGTGTCGCCACATGTACCTTGGATCCACGTGTGCAGAGAAAATTAAAAATAAGGGGGAAATAAAACTAGTTTGGACACCTCAACGAGGGTCAACGCCATTCTGTCTGAAATCAAGAGAATCAACATGATACCTGAAATCAACACTCACACCAATTCACGCAGAAGAATGCACTCCTAACTTTGACCCGTCCCCCACCCTCGCCTCCAACCGTGCCCTTACCTTTGGGGGCTTTTGGGGCAACCAAGTAAAAAAATGAAATTGGATTCAATTACATTCATCTTTCAAGGTGTTATTTCTTTGACTTGACACTGAACAAAGACTGGGCCATAGGGGACCCCAATTATACCCAGGTCACGCTGAAAATGATTTCGAGTCTGACTCGCTCAGTTCCCTTGCTGGAAGCGGGACTATGGGAGCGCCGCTCCGTTCTCGGTGCCTCCCTGAGAGAGGCCCGGACGAGGAAGCCCATTATGACACAGAAGGTAATGGGGAAATTAAAACCAGCCTGCACAGGGACCAGTAAGGAAATGGCCATGTAAGTGATGGCATGTCCATGTGATGAAATGATGTTGTGGACTGAATGCCCCACCCCCCAAATTCATAACCCCCCATGTGATGGCGTTTGGAGGTGGGGTCCTTGGAAGGTGATCCAGTTTAGACTAGGTCGTGAGGGCGGGGCCCCCATGATGGGGTGGATGGGAGCAGCTGCAGGCCAGGTCCCCAGCAGAAAGTGTACACAAAGCTACCACACACTGATAGCTCTCCCTCTCTTTCTCACCCCCTTCCCCTCTAAAAATAAATACATAAAATCTTTAAGAAACATATATAGGTAATTCTTTTAAAAAAGAGGAAGAGAGTCCAGAGCATTCTCATTTCCTCTCTCTCTCTCTCTCTCTCTCTCTCTCTCTGCCATATGAGGACACAACAAGAAGGGGGGTGGTGTCTGCAAGCCGGGAAGAAGCCCTCGCCAGGAGCTGAATCACTTAGCACCTTGGTCTTGGGCTTCCCAGCCTCCAGGACTGCAAGAAAGAAATGTCTCCTGGTTCAGCCACCCTGTCTGTGGTATTCTGCTAAGGCAGCACAAGCTGACTAATAGAAATACCACCAGGCTCTTCAAAAATAGAAGAAACATGCCCTCCTGACGTGAAAAGAATTCCAAGCCGTCACACTGGGTGGAAAAGGCAGGCTGTGGGTACAGTGTTACAGAATTGCACATCTGTGTAAAACACCCTTGTATAACCACACTGTGCATTAACACAGAAATGCACAGAATACGGTCTGGGAACATAAATTCTAACCAGTGACTGGATACTTCAGGAGCATGGTAAAGAGGGACGTTAGCTCTGTTTATAAATTTATATTTCCTGTACAACTACATTTCTGTATTACTTATGTAGCTGCACATTGTTTCGGAACGTACCCCCTGCAGAGGAGTCAGAAAGACTAGCCCGACCCCCGGCCCCACAGTGAGTCAACTTCAGAGCTATTTCCAGCTTCCATCCAAATTCTAAAGCCTGCCTTTCAATCTAAGAGTTCTTCCTACTGCCACTTAGCTTGCCCTCTTAATCTTGAAGCCCACAGAAATGACATTTTCTTGCTCGAGAGAGGAGGAGGAGGGCTTAGGAGTCCCACCAGACACCACTGAGGAGACCATGTTTTTATGCAAGAAATGTAACATGGTTAGGTCTCAACAAGGTTGGCCGAGACAATTAATTCCAAAGCCTTCTGACTGACGGCAATGCACAAATTAGCTTCCCCATCAGCTTTAGGAAACTGATTTCATTACAGTGAGCAATACAGTGGGGGGTTCTGATGCCTTTTCAGGAAGAAGAGGCCTCAGTTCAAAACTGAGATGAAACTGTTATCTAGAGCAGCTTTGTAATTACACAGTGAGGACCACAATTACCTGTGAAACCAACACCCATGGGTGGCGGGGGGAGGAGCTGGCCGGAAGAACGAAGCCTCAGAGAGACCCTCACGAGAGGAAAACACAAAGATTAAAAGTCTCGAAAAGCCGATTATCAATTACTCGTACGATGAGAGCTCACATTCATTTATCCAGTCAGAAATATTGAATGCTGGCTGTGCCAGGCTCTGGGACGGAGCAGTGAACCATGCACACAAAACTTTTGCCCCCCTCCCACTAGGACAATCTGGGCAGGCGAGCAGAGAGCAAAGGGCAGGAGGTCTCCATTTTAAACACAGCAGGTGGTCAGGGAGGGGCTTAAACCAGGCCACCTTTGAGCAAAGACCACAGGGAGGCAAAAGAGCAAGCCCAAAAGGTATCTAAGGAAAGTTTGCTCCAGGCAGAAGGAACAGCACGTGCAAAGGTCCTGAGGTAGGCACACAGCTGGCATATGCTGAAGGGGCGGCAAATGGCTAAGGTGGCAGGAGCAGAGGGAGCAAGGAAGGGTCCCAGGAGATGAGACGAGAGTGGAAGGCAGGAGCCGGGCGGGGGTAGGATGCTGTAGGCTGTTGTAATTGCTTGGGCTTTTGCTTGGAGTCTTCAAAAGCCACAAGAGGCTTAAGAGAGCAGCAGTGGAGCAAACGCACGTAGCTCTGACTGCTCTGACGGGGGGGAGAGAGGAGCAAGGGCCGAGGTGGAGCGATCAGTCAAGAGGCCCCTGTCACTATCCAGACGCGTCACTAAGCATTTACTGCGAGCCAGGGACTTGATGACAAACCCCGTCTTTTATTTTCATTTGTTTTCATCGAGATATCATCCACCCAGCTTCAAGTTCACTGTTTTGAGCTGCGCAATTCCATTGTTTTTAACATGAGCGCAAGGTTGCATGGCCGTCACCACCATCTACTTCCTGAGCATTGCCATCCCCCCAAAGAGAAGCCCTGTGCCCGTTATCGGTCACTCCCCATCCCCATCCCCCCTCCCCAGCCCACAGCAACCACTGACACGCTCGCTGTCTCCATGGGTTTGCCCGCTGTGGACATGCCACGTAACTGGGATCAGACACTGCAGCCTTGCGTCCCCGGTGTCTCTCACTCAGCCTCGTGTTTTCAAGGTCCCCCCTGCTGTCCAGCAGATCAGTCCATCGTTCCCATTCACGGCTGAAGAATATGACGGCATCTCATTACGTCCCCACAGCAGCCCTGCGGGGAAGACCATCATTGCTATGCCTCGTTTTCTGAGGAGGAAGCTGCTGCACAGAGACATCAGGTAACTCGCCAAGCTACACTCACCACGTTAACTCGTGACAGTTACTTGTCACGGCGTGCCCGGCACTGAACTCAGAAGCGAGACGCCAACGCTCGCCCGTGTGACCGCTGTGTTGACTGCCCTGCTGAACGGTGCCATCAAAGGGGACCTTGGCAAGGCCAGTGGTTGGACTTGGGGAAACAGAGGCTCTGGGTTCAGGCAGCGTCGGGCAAGCTGTGACTGAGACGCAGGCATCAGGACACCCTGTTCACTCGGGCTCCACCCTAGTGTCTCCTTGCTGTGCCGGTGGGGGGCCCTCTCGTTCCAGGTGGAGTCAGATGGGAGAGGACCAGGGTGAGAGTGGGCCTGGCTGAGGGTGGGATTGTGGAGATGGCGAATGCCGGGGTAGGGGGAAGGGGAGTTGCCTTCCCCGACGGCTGAACTCAACAAACATCACCTCGGCTCAGCAAGTGTCGACTGGGCGCCCAGAATCTGTGTGAACGCAACTCAGTAAGATGTGGTCCCCGCCCCTTTGAAGCCCATGGGACAGGTGGGAAACCCTAGCCCAGGGTTCTCTCAGAGAGGAGGCTGGGGCGCCCCCGCCTTCTCACCTCTGCATCTGCTAGGAGTCTGCCCGGGGCACAGCACTCCTCTGCAGACGTTGGCTGAGGAGCATCTTTGAACTGGTGATGTCACCCGTCCCCCTGAGCTCTCTCTCAGTAACCCTGCTCTTCCTACAACCGCCCTTTGAATGGGCGTTTCATGTGCCAGGCACCCCCTGGCCACACCTGTGCCAGTCAGGCGTCTGTGGCTGCGAACTTGAACTTGGGCTCTAAAGTCTGTGGCTGTGAACTTGAACTTGGGCTCTAAAGACTGTTACTTTGCTCCGGGGAGGAGTGGCGATCAGGGCTCCGTCCAGATCAGCTCCCTGCACACCAGCTGCCTCCTGGGTGACAGAAAGGTTGAAGCGTCTGGGAATTCCCTGAAGCAGTGGCTGACAGGTGTGGGGGCGACACAACGTCAACTCCCTCGCCCCCTTATGGGGACAACTCCAAGCTGGGACTACACTGTCTCCAGGGCTGTCCCCACAGGATTAAGCTGTCCTTGGAACTGTCCTTGGCACCTCACCCCACACAGCCTCTTTGCTTCCCTTACAAGCCCTACTTCCCTCGTCCCTTGTCCTTGTCCCCTGGGAACACTTCCTAAGAGACCCTTTTCACCTCAGAGAGCTCTGAGGCTCTGCTCCCGGGAGCCCCCCCGAGCCAGGAGGTGAGCTGCAGAGCCGTGGAATACTTGCTGTCATCAATGTTTCCTGAGCGCGTGCTAAGCGCCGGGCAGCTCGGACCAGCCCGTCACACCTGTGAGCTCGTTCACGTCTCCCCACTGCTGAGGGAGGGCTGTTACCACGCTGCACTCACACGCGAAGCACATGAACCGCAGGGAGTCACAGCCGTACAGGCAGTAGGCGGCGGAGCTGAATGTGAACCCAGGCAACCTGGTCCCGGGCCTGCGCTCTCGACCAGATGCCGCCTTTTCTCGTGTGCGCCTGGGGAACGCGGCTGGCATCGGGGGAGGCCCCACTGGGCCAGGGGCAGGGGAGAGGTGGCAACTCCCTAGGGAGGGAGAGGTGGAGACCAGCACTGGGAGGAGCCCAAAAGGCCTGCGCATGTGGAGGGGCCCACGTTGATATCATGTGCCTTTAACTGCGGTGACATCCAGCCACGGTTCTTGCCGCTGGGTTCTGAAAGATTTCCCGGATCCACAGAACACCCTTCGATTTTATCTGAGCTAACTAACGTGAATGGACTCCTGAGCCCTGGAACCAAGAGGATTCTGGCACGTGCCAGGCACCACGGGCACTGAGAGGAGGTGTGGTCCCAGCCCGGCACAGGCCATGGGTTGGCCTCCGTGTGACGATCTCAGTCGTTACCGGGGACGGTATTTACAGAGCGTTTACATGGCGGGTGCCTTGCACGCATCCGGGAGACGCACGCTGTAGTTGGCTCCCTGTCACAACTGGCAAAATGAGGGTTCGGTGATACCAAGTGCCTCGCACAGGTGACAGTGTGATGAGTGACAAAGCCAGCACGTAAGCTCGGGTGTGACAGGCTCTGCGGGCCCCCATCAGAAGCACGGAGCTTCCCTGCATTGCTTCTTCATGCTCCGCTTGGTGGGGCACGGCGGGGAGCCGTGGGGGGTCTCCACTTGCCTGCTTCTGTCCTTGCTGTGGGCACGAATAACCTCATGGGTCGCCTGAACTTCTCAGAGCCAAAATTTAGGAAAGCCAGCGTTTCTTCCGAAAAACTGGGATGGTGGCACAAAATCATATCGTCACTCCCTCCTTCCTACCGCTTCCGTGACGAATCTCTTCCGACTCCCCACAGACGAGCTCCCACAGACCAGGCTCGACCCTGCAGACGGGACGCAGGTTGTCTGATGGAGGGAGGACTTTCAGAGAGTGCAGAGCCTTCGGGAAGGGGTGACCTCTCTCTCTCTCTCTCTAGCCACAAAACCCTTCTCTGAGCAAAACCCAAGTCCCTCTGTGGGTCAGCAAGTTCTATAGGCAAGCATGTTGCTGATGGTCTGAGCGTTTCAAATGAAACAGGTTGGTATCAGCTGGACACCGACCAGGAAAGCAGACACCACTCTAAGTATTTCAGATGAAATTTAATGCAGGAAATGGATTCTGTGGGGGGGATAGAGAAAGGCCAGAGGCCAAGAAGGAATGGCGGGACCACCCAGCGATTAGCCATGGTGAAAGCCACACTTTTTGGATCTGGCCAGACAGAGGGAGGGCGGGGAACTGCCAGAGCCCAGGGGCCAGAGCCACAAGGCAAGAGCTGGAACTGTAGAGGGGACGCAGCTTTTCCAAGAAAAGCCTCTCTAGGCAGAGAGGGGTAGGAAGCAGCACCCCAGGTTCTTCCTTCCTCCTGCCCCCCAGTATCCCACCAAGGTCTCCCACTGGCTGCGCCCAGAAGCTAGGGAGCCCAAGAAACGCAGCCTGAAGGCTCCTTCACCATGACACAGCAGGGAAGGGAGAGCAGTGGATCTAAGGGCAAACGGGCCTGAGACCACCATGCTCTGGCTTCATTCATTCGTTCATCCATCCATCCATTCACTCACGAGCAACAGTATGAATCGTGGGCTGACAGCAGACGTAACACATGACCCACGTCGCTGAGATGACATTCAGCCTTCATCTTGACGGATGAGAAGGTCTGCCAAGTGTGAAGGGCCTCTGCCCAATATCCAACATTCCTTGGGGAATGACCTTTTACCCCTACACAGTCCCGTGATTTCCCAAGGAATGAACACATGACCTGAATCTGGCCAATCGGCTCCTTCCACCTTCTTGGCCACAACCATTGGAACGAGGATGGACACATGACTGAAACTGACCCAGTGAAAGGCAGCCCTAGCCCTGGCCAGCCAGCCCAGTTGGATTGAGCATCATCCCGATGTGCCAGGGTTGCAGGTTCGATCCCCGGTCAGGGCACATGCAAGAAGAAACCAATAAACGCATCAATGAGTGGAACAACAAATCCATGTTTCTCTCTCTCTCCCTTCCTCTAAGATCAATAAATAAAAAATTAAAAAGAAAAAAAAAGGCAGCCCTAGACTGACTGTCTCAGGACACTTCAACAGAAAGGCAATCTCTTTATCCTGGTGCTGCTGCTGCGGATACAGCTCGGTCCAAACTGTCCACGGCCATCTTGCCACCAGCAAGAATGAATGTTCTCAAGGATGAAGCCAGCACAAAGGGAAAGGGGTTGGAGGAAAAGTCCTGATGATATCACCTGAGTCCCTGGATCCAGCCGTACCTGAGGCCAATCATAGTAGTTGCTTCAGTTATTTGAACAAATCAACTTTTTTTTTTTGCTCCAGGCACTTTAAGTTGGATTTCTGTCACTTGCAATTAAAAAGGCCTGGGCCAATAAGATGAGGGAAGGCAGAGGACGTGGGGTCCACAAGCAGAACAGGAAAGAGGGTAGCATGTCCAAGGAACCACAAAGGGTGGGGGCATGCCTGGCACTCTCCTGACACTGAAACAGAGCTGGGAACGGCACATGGCACCCAGGAGGTGCACGTCTCTCCCGTGAGCTGGTGAGCTGGGGAAGGTCACACAGCATTTGAGTCTCTGCAGAGGCGCGGTCAGTGCCTTGCCTGAACCGAAGCAGGTTCTCAATAGCTATCCGAACGTTGCATTGATCAGACCTGTTCATTAGAAATTCACCAGTTTATGTCTTTTTAAAACAACTTTCATGCAAGCCGGCACAGCTCATCATGCTTAGGATCCTCGTACCATGCCTAGCACAGTGCTAAAGACATACTTAATTTACTTTAGTTTCCTTTGATTAGTTGTTGAATGCTTAGTACATGCCAGGTACAACATGGGCTTCCCATGTCTGCTGTACTGGTCTCCCCTAAACCCCGCATGGTAGCGATGAACCCCACTTTGCAAATGAGGGCACTTGAGGCTCAGAGAGCCTGTTCAACTTGCCCAACGTCACACAGCTGGCAAGCCGCAGGGCTGGGATTTAACCCCGGTCTCTGAACAGCGGTTTTGGCTGAGCGATCACCATGACGATGGAAAGCAGCGGTCAGTGGGGTGGCAATGAGAATGCCCACGCTAACATCTGGAAACACGGGGGGCTCCCGGGGTCACGTTTCCCCTCATGCACTGAGGCGTCTCAGCTCAGAGCTCCATGAGGTGGCTGCCTGAGCCCGGCCGCTGGGGCTGCTGTGCCATGTACATCCACGCCGCCCGGACACGGGCCAGCCAGGCCAGCCCGATGCGACTCAGCACCTGGAAACGTGCTTCTTTAAATAGATCCTGCACTCGGCGGGCTCTCGGAGCCGATTGATGACTTACCTGTCCTCGGAGGGAGGTGCCCTGGGGCTGGCGTAGCCGCTGTGCTGGGCAGGAGCAGAGGGGCGCAGCGGGCACTGGAGGAGGGGTTTGGTGGCTGTGACCGTGGAGAATTAAGAGAACGTTCAAGTGAGACATCACCCAGACGCAAGGGGTTTATTTCCACCCACCCCCCAAAGCCGCCTGAGCGGGTGGTGCCATGCCTCTCTGCCCCCAACGGCCGTCTAGCCTCGTGGAGGAACCCTGGACAGGTGGGCCTACATCCAAACCCCAGTGTGTCACCGAAGGACTGCATGACCTTGGACAAGCCCTTCACTTGCCTACCCTCCCATCCATCAGGCGACGCTCTCTAATTACAAAGGCCCGGCAGGAGGCAGGAGACAGCCTGACTGTTCTCCGTGGAGGATCAGCCGGATGACTTATGGTCCATCCACAGCAGGCAGCAAACGCTGCCCAGATGACAACTGACACTCGCTGAGACAAACCCTCTCCAAGTGGGACAACGAACGTGTTCAGCAGTGTCCTGAGTGGACCTGTGCACCAGAACCGTCATGCCCAGGAAGGACACAGACACACACACACACACATTCTGGAGCCACAGGAGTACTGGTTCGGAGCCGAGCAGGGCCGCCTTGAACGCCCGGCTCCATCACTCACTGACACAAACATCCAAAGTCTCGGCTCCCGTGTTTTTTTGGAGGTGAAAAATGCTTGATGTAACTTGAAAACATAACAGTGAAATTCACTCTGACATGAGAAAAAAAGAAAATCCCCGGCCACAGAGATACAAACACTTCAGGTCTGATGCCACAGACAAGGCACAAACCGAGGGGGCAGGTGACTCTCCTGAAGTGCCTTTCTCAGCCCTCCTTGTCCCCTTTTCCTTCTTCCCACAGGGAAAATGCTCGTGGGGTACCGAGTAACGCCTTTGCTGATAACATGGCTTTTCCTTAGAGCCTCGGTGAGAGAGGTGTGCCTCTTTCGGCCTTCCCAGAAGAAACAGGTCCAGCCCCACCAGCAAACGCTAAGGAAACACTTCAGTAAATGGCGTCTTTGCCTCCCTCTGTCCCTGGCCCCTCTCGGTTCTACCGAAAATCCCCAAGTGCAGATGCTTCATTTCAAAGCAGGTCACCGCAAGCCCCAGAATTCTGAGTCTAGAGGAACTTGTACTTTGGCTCAGAAATTCCTCTTCAGGAAGGATTCTAAAATCCGAAGCATGTTCTTATTAAAGCCCTTCCCCCCGCAGCACTGGGCGAGGCTGAGTCTCTGTCACGTCAGCCTTGAGGGAATGGAGCTCGGCAGGATGGAGCGGTGCGTCTGCGTTCACAGCTTCGCCCCACCGGTGACACGTCGTGAACGTGGAGCTCAGGGCTCCTCTCACCCGTGTCTGGCTGTGCGGAGGACCAGCCAGACCCCAGTCCCTCAGAAACGCTAGGAGCTGGAAAGAACCCTAGACAGGCAGTCAGTAGTAGGCCTGGCTCTAGGACCTGCAAAAGCCATTTGGCCCGCAGGCAAACCACTTAGCCTTCTGGAACCTCCACGGAACATCCTGTTTTGATGGGCCCCCCGCAGGCCCCCAGCCTCTCTCACAGAGCCAGTGAACTCATGCATGAAGACGTGGTCTGCGAACAGTCACACGCCACACGAAGCATACAAATCCTAGCATTCCCCGTCTTATCACACCCAGGCCGCGTGAAAGCTCGGCTGCTGCTTGCAGCCGCTCAGAGTTATCCTTGCCCTGGATGTTCAAAGCCCCCGGATTTGGGGCCTCGCTGACCAGCCTCCCAGGAGGTGGGAGGTCGGATCCTGGCAGAAAGAAAAGAAACTAGGCCCTCAGAGCGCCTGCACCCCAGTGTCGGTGAAATTGGATCTCTGCATCCCATAAATCACTTTCAGACGCCGGCGCGGCTCCGGCGGCGCTGCTACCGGAGGGTGGAAAGATGTATCGTGCAGATTTTATTATTCTTGCCCACCCCCACACCGGCTCCTCAGGTGGGAATTGGTGTTGACCGGGCAGACTGATCATTTGAATACTTCAAAACATGATTTATTTTTACCATTTCCCCAACGGTCTCTTTCCTTCCTGGTGGCGATACACGTTTTGCTCCGAATGGCATCAAGGGAATGAGCAAGTCACCTGTAATTCCTGTTGTCAGGTCTGAGGCTGTCAGGACAGATCACTCTTCTAGGGTCGGAAATGTCTGGAAAGGGCCCTGGGGAGAGCCCGCTCCCAGCCTGCCTTTCTCTCTCAGCTCCCTCTCCTGTCCCCGGACCTCAGGGAGCCAGCCACCACTGTCACGGCCAGACCGCTGGCCCCGAGGGAGTCAGAGGCAGCTCCCCAGGACATGGGAGGAAAAAGCACCCAGGTCCACGGAAGCCTCAGGGCCGTCCAGCTGTTTGGGGCATGCCAGGGCCAGGGTCTAGTACCGCATTTCCCCCGGCCTCCCCCGAAATGCCTGTAAACAGCTCAGGTCCACCTCCGAGGCAGGGCCCATCGGACAGTTTTGACATCTGTCAAGTCCTTTGAATGGTCAGGCAATTTTGGGAAACCATGATCCAGCAGGAAAGACCTAGTAGGAGGCTGGGGACACTTGTCACAGACCTGGTGGCGCATGGCAGCTGTCTCTGCTGCGCCGGGGGCCCAGCTCTGCAGCCCCAAGTGTCGCTGGCCACCCTCACGACACAGAGAACGTCTCGGGGACGCTGTGCTCACACCTCCCTTCTCGGGAGCCTCGCTCTGCAGCGGGCACAGGAACGGGGAGGGGACTGCCACTCAGGCCCGAGGCGCTCCATGCTGTAAACACCTGGCCCCACCTGTCGACAGCCCTAAACAGTCTCAAAGACTTCTTACAGCTCCTCTGAGTAGACCGTGGGCAGTCTTCGCTACTGGCTGAAGTCTCACAGATACCGTGGCAACCAGCCTCTTCCTTCAGGGTGGAGCAGGAAACCATCGCTTTCACCGTGAGGTCGCAGACCGAGCTAGGTCTTCGGACTCCGAGCCCCTGCGTCCCAGCTCCCGCGATGGCAGAACGGTCGCAGGAACAGCTCGTGTTGGGAGCGTGAAGTGACAGGACACGAGAAACCTGTGGCATGGGGTCGTCACGTACTATATGCTCAGTAGAGACTAGGGTTTTCTTTTACACCTTCGCTGCGGTGGCACCACAAGCCATTTTGCTTTTAGGATCTAGGTGTCTGTCCCTCCACCTCTGGAAGAAAACGAGCTTACTTCCTGTTTGAGACAGAGTTCCCGAGCAAACAGAGCCTGGGGCAAAAGTCTGTGTGTCCAGCCTGTCCTGGGGGAGTGCCGTCCCAAGGCAGACAGACAGAGGAAGTGTGCGAGGGAGCTGGTGCAGTGTGGGGGCAGGTCTTCGGGGAGGCCGCGCCTTTCCACCACCCACCCAGGGCGGGAGTAACGTGTCCACCGTTTCTCATCTCTCATCAGTCAGGTTCCCCCCGCACTTGTTGATTTCCTGTGGGTGGGTCAATGCCTCCTGCCCCTGGTCCCTCAAGGGGCCAGAACAGCTGCCACAGCAGAAGGGACAATAGCAGGGAAGGTGGAGACAGCCATTGTCTCTGAGATCATGAGAGTCGTGGCTAAGCCCGCTCTGGCCGGAAAGTGAGGCAGGTGTGTGGCCCATGGGAAGGTATGCACGGTGGGTCTGGCGCACCTTCCATCCAGATGAGAGCCATGATTTGCCTGGTGGATAGTCATACTCGGATGTCAACTCGCCCTCTGCTCCTCACATGTGTAAAGTACATAGTTCCACCCAGCCGGGTGGCTCAGTTGGTTGGAGCATCGCCCCGTACAACAAAAGGTTGCAGGTTCGATCCCTGGCCAGGGTGCATGAGGGTGGCAATCTATCGACGCTTTCCTCTCACATTGATGTTTCTCTCTCTCTCCCCACCTTTCGCCCCCACCCCTTCCTCCCTCTCTAACAATATATCCTCAGTTAAGACTTTTTTTTTTAAATAAAAAATAAAGCACATGGGTCCACTCCCGACCACCCCTCTCTGAGAAGGAAGGGGGTCTTCTGGGCCTTGGCGAGCGTCCAGTACCTGCCTGCTTCACCCCCCAGAGCGTCTGCTGAGGACCCAGACAGGCCTCGGGGCATTCTCAGCCCTTTGCTCCAGAAGGCTGCACACCTGGCCCTCCTCACCTCAGCCCCTGGGAGAGCCGTCCAACGGGAGTGGCCTTTCAACGTGACCTCCTGGGCTTCCTATCGAAGAGCACAAGGAACAGCCACAGCCGGGCCACGTCCCTCCTGGCTCCTGCCGGGTCTGATTTGGAATGTGGAAGCGTGGCATCCGGTGCCCCCTACTTCGGCTCATTTCATCTCATTCATTTGTGTATTCAGCAAAAAAACATGTATTCAGGGAATCAATAAAAAGACAAGCTAATGGAGAAATGGTTAAAGGGTAATGAATAGACAGTTTGCAGGAAAGAAAACACAAATGACTCTTAAGTATTTGCAAAGATGCTCGGTCTCACTCGCAAAAGAGAAATGCAAATGAAAGCCGCCCGGAGACACCCTTTTCCCCAGCAGATTGGCAAAAATCCAAAAGGTTAATAACACACTTCGTTGGCGAGGCTGTGGGGAGACCGGTATTCTCAAACCCTGCTGGGGGAAGTTCCTGTGGTGCATAATTTGACAACATCTATCAAAATTATACAGGCAGCTATTCTTTGACAAAGCAATTCTTCTGGAAATATATCCTCCAGAGATGTTTGGACTTGTACAAAATGATGTATGTGCGAGGTTATGCACTGCAGAACTGTTAAGGGCAAAATATTGGGGACCAGCTAGATGCCTCTAAATCGAAGACTAGTTAAATGAATCAGGGTAGACCCAAACAATCATATTCTGTATAGATTTTTGGAACGAATGAGGTATCTCTTTATTCACTGACACAGTTAGATCTCTATAATACATTGGCAAATAAAAAAGGCACAGAGGAACACGGATGTGGCACCCCCACAATGACTCGGCCTGAGAAACCACCCCACAACTTAACAGAGCAATCACTTACTCTGATGTTCACAGCTCTGAGAGCTGGTTGGGGTTCTGCTGATCTGGGCTGGGCTCAGCAGAGGGGGCCCTGCTTGAGGCTGCCAGCGTCAGGTCCTGTCTGAGCCCGTCCCACTTTCCTCACTCAGAAGCCAGATTGAAGGGGCAGGAGTCAACCTCGACATGGTCCTCCCGGCGGGTCATGGAGCGCAAGAGAGCAACACTGACCACAGAAAAACTTTTCAAGACTCTCTCACATCTTGTCAGCTAACATCCCATTGGCCAAAACAAGTCACGTGGCCACGCCCAAAGGCAAGGTGTGAGGGATGGGCTAGCTACCATGAGGCCGTTGGCAAGGGTGGGGTGTGGATGTTTAGTATCGCCAGAGAGAAGGGAGAATGGGGCCAGCAACTCAACTAACACTACAGACAACACACACTCAATTTTACTTATCTTTGCATAACGAGGTCCGGGGGGAAAGACTACACCGATGGTAACCTGCTGCTGGGAGGAGGGGGCCTGGGGAGAGAGCAGAAGCAGGTGGACAGGGGACAGGTGAGGACGAAGATGTCCGACTGTCTGTCTTTTGACATTTTTTAAATCAGGGGAATGGTTTACCTGTGCACAAAAAAAGTTAAAAATGCACACTGAGCACCTACTCAGTGCCAGGCACTGGGCCACCTGCAAGGGTTCCTGCCTCCAGGGAGCTGGGGGCTCTCTTCAGTGGTTAGCTATCCTAGCTGCCACTAGAACCACCTGGGGAGTTGTCTGTCTGTCTGTTTATATTTCAACCATCACCAGGAATGCCAGGGACCCTTTGTGATCCAGTCCCCAGCACTGGGTAACTTTTTCAAAGCACTGACATCTGGCTGTAATCCCAGAGATTCTGATGTAATTAGCTTGGGGAGGAACTAGGCATTAGTATACATATTTTTTTTAAGCCCAAGTAGTTTTAGTATGAAGCCAGGGTTAAGAATAACTAGTCTAGTAAGAGGGGACAGATTTAAATAGATAATCGCATAATTAGTTGGCTATGCTTTTGCTCAGCATGCCAAAGGAAAAATATGTAGAGTTATTATAGTACTGACAAAGGCATTGCTTTCCTTGAGCAACTAAATTCTTCCCTATGTTATTAAAAAATATAGGACTTGGCATATCCCCCTTTTCACTTTGGCAGCCAGGAAGCTCAGTGCCAAATTTGAAGCTCACTTGGTATACTTCCTTAAATTCATACTGCTTACACATAGGTAACCTTTACCCTGAATTGAATTTATGCCCTTACTTATACTTTTATTCATCCTGAGCTTATTTCTTTCTTTCTTTCTTTTTTTTTTGGTCATTGGTTTCTGCTTTGTGCTCTCGTAAGATGTCTCAAGTCTCTGATGTAGAGGGATTCAATGATCAGTAATGATAACAATAGTTATTATTATTACTATTATAGTGACAATGCCTTCTGTTTATTTGCTGGGCACCAATCATGCTCCAGGCACTAAAGTGGGCACTTCCAATGTTTTATCTCCAATTGTTTTTTAAAAAACCCACAGAAGAGGTATCATTAGGCTCATGTTATAGATAATAAACTGGGGCTCAGAGAGGTTAACAGTTGTCCAGAGTCACAAATCAGTAAGTAGCCAGGCTGGTGTACTAGTTTCCTGTTGCTGCTGTAACACATTACCATCTGCTTAGTGACTCCAGATGACACAGGCTTATTGTGTCTGACAGTTCTGAAGGTCAGATGTCCAAATTGGGTGGTCAGAGCTCTCTGGAGGTTCCAGGGTAATCACCTCCTTGCCCCTTCCAGCTTCTAGGAGCTGCCTGCATCCCTCGGCTCACAGCCCCACACAGCCTCTGCTCCCATGGTCTCGACTCCTGCTCACTCTGACCCTCC
The DNA here is from genome assembly GCA_004024845.1 of Tonatia bakeri. Classification (NCBI taxonomy): domain Eukaryota; kingdom Metazoa; phylum Chordata; class Mammalia; order Chiroptera; family Phyllostomidae; genus Tonatia; species Tonatia bakeri. The sequence continues at coordinate 50,633 of PVIA01005629.1, forward strand.
TGCTTCCCTTGTAAACACAAGTGCCTGTATGATTACATTCCCCTCCTTCCAAAAAAACCCCAGGATAATCTTCCCCCAAATCCCTTAACTTGACTGCATCTGCAAAGACCCTTCAGCCATTTAAGGTAACATATTCACAGGTCCCGGAAACGAGAACATGGACAGCTTTGGGGAGCCATTATTCAAAGAACAGGAGCTGGGATTCAAACCCAGACTTTTCTAGCCCCTCATCATGTGCCCTTCTCATTAATCTTTGCTGCCTCTACAAAATCGGGGGTTTCCTTCTGCAAAATCATTGATCCCTGGACCTTACTGGGTCTACGGAGAGAGAGGAGCATACTTCCCCACCGACTGGACGAGACAGGAATGTTGGGTGCTCTCCCAAACAGGACTCTCCCCTATTTCCCGTTGGAGCTGGGAGGGCTCTTTGTAGGCAGAGTAGAGCATGGAAGAATGTTCCCACGCTCCACGGCTGCGAGGCAGGTGAGGCCTCGAGAAGTGGCTCCTGCAGCTTTTCTGTATTACGTTGTTTGTTTCCTTGTCTGTTCCCTCTTCCACTGGCACGTCAGCCTCAGTGTGGGGACCACGTCCACCCCTTCACCACGGCACCCCAGAGCCCAAAGAGCCCAGGACGGAGCTGGCTTCCCACTGATCAGTGCAAACCCACCCCTGAATTGCCCTGATTGAGTGGACAAGGTTTCACCTGGGTACAAAACTCAGCAGACGAGGAAGGGAGTCAAGTGTTCTCTGCCCAGAACCCCTCACCTCTAGGAGAGGCTGATGCGGGCACAGAGGCCCCTCCCCGTCAGGACTGTGAGCGCAGGACGATGGTGCCTCGCCGGGCCCTTCCGAGAACAGAGATTCCATCTCCTGAACATCCTATGTGAACATCCTACGCCAAGCATTCTGAATCGATCGTGCTGGGGCATCAATAACATTCCACCTTTGAAAAATTCTCCCACAAGGGCACCAAGATAGATGTGCAAGGAGATTCACTGCACCGCCTGTAACAGCAAGAGAACTGGACACAACCCAAATATCCATCAATATGGGTTTGGGAAGAAAAACGATCCTACAGTTATAATGATGGAACGCCAGGCGGCGAGCAGATATGCAAAGACGCCTGAGATACTATATTCTGAGTGAAAAAAGTGAGTTGCAGGAAAGTGTATAAAGTACAGCCGTATGCTTTTTTTGTCATTGTTTGGGGGAAAAACTCCACTATATATCAAATCTCAAACTGTAGTGATCTGTGCATTTTTGTACACAAATTGTCAATAAAAAAGCAATACATGTATACTTGCTAGTTCTTTGATGTTTAAGAACCGATTTTTTTCAAATTATTTCTGAACACTTGCCTTCTCATACAATGTATTTTTTTGCTAAGCGGCTCTCAAGTCAAAAAAAGGTAGCTTGCCAATGGTGGTGGTTTAGAACAGAAGAAACACAAGAGGCATCTGTGAGCTCGCGTGCACACACACACACACACACACACACACACACACAGAAAGTAAATGCAGTGGACACGTCCCGCACAGAAGAGCCGGAGACACTGTGAGTGGCAGGAGTGATGACGTAATGGAGGGGACGGTGCAGGAACTGAGCCTTTTTACCAGGGACACACTTTACTTTAGCAATGAGAAATAAATGAAGGTGAGAGGAAAACCCTTCCTGGGACCTGCACCTTTTGGGGCGAAGAGTGAAAACCCACTCCGTGCACAGGAACATGAGGGGACCCCGGCAGTTCGATGGGTCAAGGGAACTGAGCCTCATCTGTGTTTTTAAAACAGAAAGAGCCTCTCAGAAACAGGTAACAGGCCGATGGTTGTGAGAGGCAGGGAGGCAGGAGGGGAGGCACGTGAACTTTACATTTTTTAAAAAACGGTCCTGAAGGGGAATATTAGATTATTTCTTCAAATTCTAGGAAGGGTAAACTTGTGGGGTTGGTAAGGGAGAAGAAGAACAAAGCCCTCCCTGCTGCTGACAGCCAGGGGCGCCGAGCACTGCGGCCCCCTCTCCGTCTCCGGGCCTCCCTTCCGCATCTGCTGAAGCCGCTGCTGGCCTTGGTGGTAGCGGGATGCTCTTCCATCCCTAAGTTTCCAGAATGCAACTGCAACACTTTATGAGTTCCAGGAGAGAGAAAAGCAAACCAGAGTTTTCCAGAAAAACACAGGTCAAAAAAAATTTTTTAGGGGGAGGGGTTCACGGAGGAAAGAAGGGGAAGGATAAAGTCAAGGAACATGTGTAAAGGACCCACGGAGTGGACAATGGGAGGGGGGAGGACTGAATGTGGGAGGCGGGGGTGGGCAGGGCAGGGGAGAGTAATGGGGGGGGAATGGGGACAACTAACTGAACAACAATAAAATTTTTTTAAATAAGCTTGAGCCCTAAAAATAAACAAATAATTTTCCATTGAAGTTAAAAAAAGCATCATTTTCCCTTTCTAAACCACAAATAAATAAACAAATAAAACATTTTTTAAAACCTAGAAATGGTGATTATACTTTTTACGTACTGATCATGGCTCCTAAAGTGACTTACCGTGACAAGGTCGAAAAGTAAAATAAAATAGAAAAACATTTTCTGATTATAAGAATAGCCTGTGCTCAATGCATCGTTAAACACGCAAGCACCATGGGGAACAGGCCTTGAAAATCAGCCAGCACCCCGCACTCTGCCCCCAAGACAGCGAGCCTCAACCTCACAAAGGCTGCACCAGCCTCGTCTGCTGCTCACATGCCCCATCTCCTTCCACTGAAAGTGTGACAAGTGTCTCTGTGCGTCGTACTACGACACGCCTCAGCGTTTCAGGGACGCCAGCATACCGCGTCACACCGTGTTACCGTGGCCGCTGTAACAGAGGGGTGCTCTGGGACATTTACATGGTTTGCGATTCTTTTTGCCCATTTAAATCACAGTGCAAACCCCCCCCTCCCAAACTCTCACACTTCTATCTTCAGGCACGGAGCTGATGATTTACGGAGGGTGCATTCCTAGAAGTCCACTCTGCTGGGTGCAGAAGTGTGCATGTTCTGAGGGCTTCTGAGTCGAGTGACCACAGAACCTCTCCCGAACAGGAATCACTGTACACGGAGCTGGTGCCGGGCCCTGCATTCCTTTGCCTGTGGAATGATCCCATGAGGCTGGGGCTTTTATGACCCCTTGTTCTGCAGAGAGGAAAACAGAGGCTCAGAGAGGTACATAAACTCTCAGTGCCACACAGCTAAGAGCTGGCAGAGCTGGGAATAAAACCCAGGTCTGTCTGCCTATGATTATGGCTTCCAGAAGGGTCCCACCAGCTCGTCACCCAACCACCAGTGCACGAGAAATCCCCTGTCCTCACTTTCCCCCGCCCTGCCCCACCCCAAACTGAGTACGCTCATTTGAATCACACGGGGAGTATGCAGTTGCAAACAACAGCAACAAAAAAATAACTCAGCGACTTAAATGATAAGGTGATTCCCTGGCTCCAATAACCAGATGCCCTCAGGAGGGCCAAGTGTCAAGGACAGCTTGGTTCAGCAGCAAAAATGGTGAGGCCAGGGTTCAGGTTTGTTTCCTCTCCCTGCCTCCTGTGGCACCAGCCCTATCCTCCACGTGGCTCTCCGTCACAGTCCCCAGATGGTCCCTGTCAACTCCGCAGGCCATGTGCTTTACCCCCCAAGTCTAGACAGGGGGAGAGAATGCTGGCTTTTTGGAAGTCCTCTCAAAAGAGTGGGAAATGCTTCCCAGCCTCCCCCAGATTCTCAGCGGCCTGAGTTACCAGAACTACTGTACTACGTACGGTAATGTCCTTTCGAACCAACACCTGTGCCCAGGGGGAGACTGCCGATGATGAGGTCAAGACCTAAGCTACATGTTCCCATTCCTAGATCCGGGAGTTGGGGAGTGTTGGCCTCCTCCGAAGGCTACGTAGAAAATGTGTGGAATGCAAGTCAGGACACTCACGGAGAGAAGGCAGGTTGGACATCGGGATTGTGCCATACACCCATGTGCCCCACCCACCACCCCGTGGGCCTTGTCATCCTACCGCACCCTCCACGCCACTCTCCCCTTGCTCCTGGCAGGAGGACGAATCAGGAATCAACATCCCCAGGGAGCAACCCTCAGTGGATGCTTCTGGAGGAGGTGCAGAAATATACCACCTCCCTCGCCCGCTGCAGGGGAGGGGTAAAATGAGGTTCCCAGAATTCCCCCATGGGATTGAGATCCAGCTGCTCCCCATAACACCTGGCTCGGTGGTCCGCCCCCTTCCGGCTCCCTTCTCTCATGTCCCTGCGCCCCATCCCGCGTTTCCTGGGACCACCTCCAAATAAACCTGCTACGGTAGTTCTGGCTTTGTCCAGTTCTGGAACATTCTACAAGGATAAAATTGTATGGCCCAGAGGTCAACGGTAGAGGCTCGTGCAGTGGCTCCGGGAAAACAGTATCCACTCCCGAGCTGTCTCCTTCACCTTCAGTGTGAAGGAGAGCGGAGGCCCCTGCCTTCGGAAACTACTTTGCATGCATGACAGCCTCAACAGGGACCAGACAAGAATGCATTATTCAGCGCCCTGTCACAAGGCTGTCCTGCAAATATAGACATCTGGACTCCTCGGCCAGATTCCGCCAGGAAAAAGAGGGCGAACTCTAAAACCTGACTCGGTCCGTGGCATTTTGAATGTATCTCCTTCTGAGTACACTTGCTATAAACCAACTATTAGCCTTGTGAAGAGATTAAAAAAAAAAGCAGCAGCCCCTCCTTAAAAGATGACAGATAATAATTTTTAAGTTTGTGCCTGAAAGAGGTAATCTCCCTTTTCATGTCGGCTAATGGGATTCGTATGACAATCATTTATTTACTGATTTAATTAATTGCCATTGAGCTCTGCCTGGCTGGATGCGGCATTGACAAATGGCTGATTTCTATGGGAAAAAGGTGTGTGAGCAGCCTCACTTCCGGGACGACCCCTCACTAAGCGGACCTCGGGCTCAGAAAGAGCCCCTTTCAGAGGGAAAAGCCTCTAGACTCTTTAGAGTGGAGCTGTGTCCTGGAGTCAGAGCAGGAACGGAGCGGGAGGTGATGAGACGGCTGGAGCCCCTGGGCCCAGGACGGTACTAGTGACACAGTGCGAAGCCGAGGAGGGCACCCAGGCGTCCTGACGCCCAGCTCAGTTCTTGTCCCACAATGCCCTTGGCCCGCACCCCAGAGCACTGAGGAGAGAGACCAAATGTATCTCTGTTCCCAGCAGGTGGGGCTGGGGGCTGTTGGCTCAAATGGATTGAAGGCACAGGTGACAAAAACACCTGGCCCCGAATGCCCTTGAGAATCCCGATGTCAATCCATCCATCTGCAAAACAGCAGGTCTGTGCGCCTGGACGACGTGTAGGCCAGGGGACAGACCGGCTGAGGGGCTGTGTCAGAGTAAAGGGAGCCTCGGAGACAGGACACCTGAAGGTAACGCAGGGCCCCCGGTGTGGCTGCCGGACAGAGATGGAATACCCGGACAGCTGACCAAATCTGAAACCACACCACAGGTTAGATGACCGTGTTACGGGGATGCCAAATTTCCTGACTTTGAAGACTGAATTGTGGTTTTGCAGGAGAATGCCCTTTTTCCTGGGATACACACACTGAGATGTTTAGGGGTTAAAAGAAAAAACGGGAAGAATCTGACCATCGAAGCGGAGGGTCAGGGCTGGTTTCTGGGATGCAGATGTGGGGAATCCAGCTCCATGACCTCCAGGCTGTGTGACCTTGGGCACGCCACCTGGCCCTGTGCACCTCAGCTCCTTCGTCTGGGAGACGGGGCTCCTAAGGGTGCCTTTCTCCATGGGGCCGTTGAGAAGATTCGATGAGCTAACGCTCTGCCAGGGTGTTGCCGGCACACACGGCGTGTGATGTGTGTGAGAGGCAGCTGCAAAGCTCCAAGTCTCGGAGTCGGAGGAGATCCTCAGAGTCTTCCCTCCCAGACAACGGGTGCAGAGAAGCCGGACTCCAGCCACCACCGGGAGAGTCAGAGCTGTGGGTATCTAACCCCTTCATTTCACCAAGGGGGAGAGTACAGCCTAGAACCTTCAAGGTCAGGCAGCTCACCAAGCTCAGGCTGACTCACCCAAGTTTTAATTAACACCTACTATGGGCAAGGCCAGTGCTAGACCCCGCGGGAGTTTTCAAGATGATCAGGCTCAAAGACTGAAAGTGTGAAGGTTACACGTGTGAAAGTTGATGTGCAAAGGATGGGTGGGCACGCCCTCCTCCTCGGGAGCACCTTTTCCCTCCCCCTTCCTTCCCCCCAGACACCCTACCTTTGCCTCTCCCTCTCCTCGGCCCCCAGGGCCCTTCTCCTGCTCCTGTAACTTGTTTCTTGTGCCCACGCTGCCCGGCTGGCTCACTTCTGCTGCCTCTCTAACTTTCCGAATAATTTGAAAGACAGAAAGATCGTGCTGGTGAAGGCAAACCAGAAGGATATCTTGCCCACGTCTACCCCATGAAATCTCTCCGGTCCCCAAATCTGGATCATTAAAATGCCCATCTCCTTGTCTTCACTCAAAGCCTTGGAATGCTGACATGTCAAATCCTTCAGTCTCTCTCTCTCTCTCCGAATCTTCTCACGCTCTTACTTCACTGCTCCAGTGGCCCCCTGTCTCCCCTGGGATCACCCCCAAACTCCTCCAGCCTGGTGCTCTGAACAGCCCTGTGAAGGACAGTCAGGCCACAGCCTTTACTGAGCAAGCACTGCATGGGAGTCCCTGTAAGGGTGCGGGGACGATTCGAAGCACGGTTTGCCACCTTTCCTGCTGTCAGCGGAGGAGCAGACACGCTCGGAAACAGTGGGAGACACGACGGAGACGGTCTGGAGCCCGTTCCTCCAGGCGTAGTCTGGGGCGAGCACCCCGAGTCTCGATCGGGAAATTAACAGCCCACGAGGGACCTGTGATGCTTGTGGGAGCCAGCACGAAGGGGCCTGGCAGGCAGAATGCTGCCCCCCAAATCTGTCCCCATCCTGAGCCCAGAACCTTACAGGGCCAGGGGGCCTTTAGAGGCACAGCGGGACCTCGGCGTTCGTCATTACGTCGTTCCGGAACTCGTGACGCGTGCCGACACCGACGAGTACTGAACAATGAAGCAATTTTCTCTCGTGGGGCGGCAGCGTAGCTCATGCAAGTTCCCGCAAGTTCAGAGAGTCCCGAGCAAGCGCCGAGTGCTGAAACACTGTTTTTCTCGTCACGATGCGACGAGTGCAGGGTGTGACGAGTTCTGAGGCCGACGAGCACCGAGGTGTGACTGTGTCTGCAAGATCTCAAGGTGGGGAGGTTACTGGGTGAGCCAGGTGAGCGCTCAACACAAGCACAGGTGTCCTCACCAGAGGGAGAGGTGGCTACGGAAGAGGATGCGGGGACACAATGAGAAGCAGGTTGGACAGAGGCGACGGCAACGAACGTGAATCGATGCCGGAAAAGGCCAGGGAACGGACTCTCCCCTGGAGCTTCCTGCCAACGCTGCGGCTTTAGCTCGTGAGACCCAGTTTGGACTCCTGACGTCACCGTGCCACCTCATGCATCCCCCCCAACCCCCGTGGTCCTCACCGCTTGCTCGGAGACGTCAGGAGCAGCATTCCCCCAGCAATGAACCTGACTTTCTCCCTCGGGCCTGGGGCGACAACGACCCCCACTGGTAACAGGCCCAGGAAACAGCGCTATTTCTCATTGGTTTCCCCAACCCTGCTCACCCAGGTCTGGAGATACCTCTGTGTGCCAACAGCTCCTCGAATAACCCGGCCAAGAATGGCAACAGTTTCCAGCCAGGACCCTGCCTGGTACAGGCTGTCACTGATCCCACCTCCGAGGAAGCACAGACGCTCATCCCTAGACTTCTGCATGTTCCAGAACATTCCAGTTCTGAGGTTTCTGCCCACCCCAGAGGCTGATTTCCTCACGGTCCTCTCAGCAGCCATCCCCACTCCTGGGGCCAGGGGTGCTCCCTCAGGTGTGCGAGCATTATCTCAGCATCCACAGGCTCGGCACCTCTCCGGATCCTCACAAGAATCTAGTGACAGAGGGAATGTCCTGACAATGTCATCTCCAACATCTTTGTCCCTCTGCAGGGGGAACAAAGGAGAGGTGAATGTCACAGCAACATGGGCAACAGTTGGTGGCCACTGGAGACATTACTAATCCCACAAGATTTCCTGGGCTTTTTCTTGGGTCTTCACTGACCCATACCACTCTCCAACTTGCTGAGGCATCTCTCCTCCCCTCCTGCCATCTCTGACCCCCTCCACCCTCCTCAGAGCTTTGGAGTCCCTGGACGTGCAAGCAGAAATTCGTCCCCTCCCCAAACACCCGTCAAAGCAATCTTCTAAACAAAGATCGTTCTGAGCGCGAGAGGAATCCCGGTGGAGGAAAAAGTATTTTTGACCCTCGGTGCAAAAGCAGCACGAATTTGGAGTTCGGAGGTTTGAGCGGCAAACCAAAATGAGAGAGGATGAGAAGAGACAGATTGAGGCACCTGGAACCCTTGCAATGTGGCAGCCGGGGGAGCCCAGGAAGAAAGACAAGGAATGGACAAGTCCCTGGAGCAGGGTGCCTGGGGAGCCTGTGAGGCTGAGCCTCAAACCTTCGCCTGTTTTCCCTTCTGTGCCGAGCCGTGCGTGGTCCGGCTCAGCGATCCCCAAGCCTTCAGCAGGGCTCTGCAATACACAGCTCGCCTGCTCAGGTAACCCTCCAAGGTGCAGAGGAGAGGGGGTGGGTTCCGTGCAAGACAAGGAGAAGGCACCAGCTTCAGGAGGCGAGATGTGACAGGAGGCCATCTAGAACTCCAAACAGAGGCCATCGAGAGTCCTCTGAGAATCCTTAGGCACACCCAAGAAGGCAGCAGACTTCCCACAACTGCTGGGACGGGAGCGGGGACCATTTGGATTTCGATTTTAAAGGGACAAGCGGCCTCGGGATTGTGGAGGAATGGGAGACATCCATGCGCAGCGGCACTTTCCGACTTTGCACCTGAGCGCTGACAGTCAAGGTCTCACCACACAACTCGAACCAGAGAGGGGCCTGGCTCTCTGCCGAAGTGGAGTGTTCGTTACATGCCTGTAAGACCGTGGGGGAGAAGGCTGGACTCGGCCAGCAGTCTGATGGGCTGACGCTTGGCACCCGAAACTGAAGCTTCTCTGACAGGTTTATAAGACAGGCTCTTGTTTCATGAGAACACACCAGCTTTTGGGAGCCCCAGGGAATTCTGAAAGCTCAGCCTGTGCCCTGCACCCACCCACCTACACCGGGTGCTGAGAAAAGGTGCCGGTGTGCCCGCGCCTGCAGGCGGGAGAGAGGGAGGGGCAGGAGCTGGTAGATCAGGACTGGAACGTGTTCCTCTGGGGACAGTCATGAATATGCAGACCCAGAACCCATGCTTTCCAGAAAACTTAAACGAAGTAAGGCTCTGTGGCTAACTATAGAATTAATTATGCCGCTTAGATGGCTGAGGGAAACTCGTGCCCAGGGTCTCAGAGCTGGGAAGAGCATTCTTAGTCCAGTCCTGGAACCCGGCCAAAGGTTGAACTGGAACGATCTCATTTAATCCTCACACATGCGTTAGGTGGGAGCTACCGCTGTCTTCCCCGCTTGTGCAGACAGGGAAACCGAGGCTCGGAGCAGTGAGGTCACTGAGCTGGAGTCTCAGTCCAGATGTAATCAAGAAGTAAGACACCACTCCAAGGATTCACAACAGGGAGAGTTGAATGCAGGGAGTTGGCGACACGGTGAGGAAGGGGCAGGATCGGGGTCATGAGGCCACCGGAGATCAGCAGTAGCAGGAGGGAGAAGGAGGAGGTGGTATGTTCCGAATCCTGGGGCCAGGGTCACCTGGTGGAAGCTGGAGCCTTGAAGGGGTCAGCGAAGCTGCCAGGGGCAGAGAAAGGGGAGAAACCCCATGATTTCTCTCCTCCCTCCACCTTTTCATCTAATTCCAGGCCCCCCATGGGCAGGACCCAAAGGGAAGCTGCCAACAGGGAAGTCTGGGAAATTCAGGACCAGGACGGCTAGTGAGTGGCTGAGCTGGAGTTTGGCCCCAGGCCGCATCCAGCCCAGAAAAATCACAGCTTCCTTCGTGGAAGAGCACAGCGGCCAAGTTTAAGTTCCTTCAGGGTAGCATCCCAGTCTCCTGTGGGAACAGAGGGGGCCCAATGACCCTTCCGGATGCCGGGCAATTCTCCCTGCAGACACAAGGGAGTCATTGGAGACATTAGTCCCAACCCTGGCTGGGGCGGTGGCTCCCTGTGTGACTTCAAAAGAAGCAATTTCATCTCTCTGAGCCTGTTTCCTCCTCTGGAAAACAGGTACTAGGAACACACACCTTGCAAGGCTGATTTCAAATGGCTCACAGCAGGTGCTCAGAAAACAGACCTAATTGCTACCATCAGCATCCACATTATGTAACCTACGCACACAATTATCATTTTTCTTGCAGGCTGGGTGCTCTCAGGAGGAGTGAGGGCTGGCAGAGAAGAAAAATGAACTTCTCAGTCACGTCTGCAGAGCTGTCCTGGGCATTCTCTCCGAGCCCCCTCGGCTGTCAAGCAAACTTACTCAAGTTCACTAACAGTTCCAAGCAGCTCCCGGGAAAGAATACCTAGGGACGCTACAAATTCTGTTTATTCTGCCTTCTTCTCCTTAACGAGGGCATTTGCCTCACGCTGTGATCCTACTTTGCTTCCCTTAGAAAGCCATCCAGTAGGAGAGAGAGCAAACCGAACACCCAGGTGGAGAAGCCCGGCTCACGGAACCGGAACCGGGGACCTGTCATGGCCTTTGGGTTTCAAGGGCATCAAGAAACGCCAGCCACCACGGGACTGTGAAATGCACGAGGCGAGCCCAAGTTCTACATTGAGCTGGCCGAACAGCTCTGCTGTGATGGGACGGGTTTCCTTTCTTCAGCACATGACCATCCAGGGAGTTGTCTGCTCCCCAAGGGATGCCACCACTTGTCTGCCAGGGGGACTCTTCGTGCCACCTCTGCACCCCTTCGTGGTCACGGCAGAGGGTGGGGGTCGCCTAGACAGCACTCCACAAGGCGTGGTCTAGGACGTGCTCGCTCCTGGGACCAGACTGAACGTGCTCCCCCCTCCGCCAAAACGCCTGTCCGCCTGCAGCCTCTGAATGTGACCTTCCTTGGAAATCAAGATTTTGCAGATGTAATTGGTTCAGGTGAAGTCATATGGACTAGAGTGGCCCTTCACTGTCCTCTAAAAATCCCACAGCTGGTGTCCTTTAAGAAGAACAGGAAGAGTGACGTCACCAAGATGGCAATAGAGGTTGTCCCTGACTCCACGCCCCCTCACAGGAAGAACAACTAACAACTCTTCACGGACGAGACGCCATGGAGAAACTCCCAGAACGCCGGGGGGAAGCCTCAGGGCCTGAGACAAACAGCAACAGGACGGATGTGAATTGAGCTCACTGTGGTGACCATCTCTCGACATGTGTGACTGCAGTCACTGCCGGGGTCCCACCTCTGGGCATCTCTGAACCACCACAGAAGAAGAAGAGTTGTCTTGGGCCACACATTAAATACATTGTGACATGCAATGACCCCCCCCCAGAAAAAAATCTCCTACTCTTTTAAGTAAACTTACGATTCTGTGTTGGGCCGTACTCACAGCCATCCTGGGCTGCACACAGCCCGTGGGCCGCAGGTTGGACACCCCTGCTACACCTTAAACTGATACAGTGCTGTACGTCACTTACATATAAATAAAACTGAAAGGAAAAAACACATTTTTGGAAAAATCTAGAGAAACAAGAAGGAGACACACAGGGTCAAAGTCCACGTGTCGATGAGGCAGAGACTGGGTGACGCGCCCACAAGCCAAGGCTGGCTGGGGCCGCCTGAAGCTGGGAGAGATGAGGACGGGTCCTCGCCGACACTCTGGTTTTGGACTTCCGGCCCCCGGAGCTGCGAGAGAACGCATTTCTGCTATGTGATGCACCCCCCCGTTGGGTCTCATTTGTCACGGCGGGCCCCAGGAACGAACCCAGTCCCAATTTCTGTGCTCATCCCACCACAGACCAGCAGGCATGTGGGCGGGCATATGGACCACACTTTGAGTGGCTCTGGGCAAAGGCACAGATGTGGGTGTGGGTTCGGGCCCCACCTCACTCCAGCAGTGGGACTCCCCACAGGGAGCATGTCCTGCTGGCATCCCTGGGACCTGGCACTGACATTCTGGAGAAGTTTCGGGTGACAATGTTCCAGGTACAATGGCAGGAGGAGGGGCGAAAGCAAACCCAACCCGAGATCCAGGGAAACTACAGTTTGTGTCACTGACCCTGTGGTCTAGCGCCCCCTTCCCCCTCCCCTCCCCCCACTAGAATTGAATGCTTAATGGAGATGCCTCGGCTGAAGCAGAAGCTTCACATCGGTGCACACAGCTCGCCACTGGTCGCAGCCACCTGGAGAAGGAGCCTAAGGCTCAGAGGGAACAGGACTCCAGGTCGACTAGTCCTGTCTGCCTGGGACTGAAACGGAGAGTGGCGGCATGCCTCAGCCACCGAACGTCCCAGCCGCCCTCGGGGGAAGATCGATTTCGGAGCCGCCATTCAAGAGTACAGCTAGAAATTATAGGAGCAGTGAGGACGGCGGGGAGATCAAGGTTTGCAGAGTCCGAGTCAGCGCTATTTGACACACTCGTTTCACACTCACAGTGGCCTGTGAGGGGCACACTATTAGTATTGTCCCCATTTTACAGGTGAGGAAGCTGAGGCTAAGTCAGTCATGAACTCGAGATTCCAACCCAGGCTGGCACAGAGTCCTTGCCCTTAACCTCTATGTCAGAGCACCAGCTCTCAGCATAATATCCATTTACCACTCACTTTATAAAGAAGTAGTTTCTTTTAGCCGAAGTTTACATGCATCCGGCCTTAACAGGGACCCCCCCACCATGTCCACCTTTTTCCCGTGCCATCTGTGACCCTCAAACTGCCAGCCTCTCTGAAATAGAGAACCCTGAAGAGTAAGAAAAATAACAAGAGTAACAATAGCTAACCTATATTAAGCACCTACTGTGTGCCAGGCCCTGTTCTAAGAGCTTCAAATCTTTGAAGCCATACAATCCACATGACTCTACGAGGCAGTTGCTATTATCACCCCAGGGGTCATTAACTGTCCTTAGCCTTATAGAGAAACGCATTTTCAGACAGCTGTCCCCCAGCTCCATGTCCCTGCTCTTCAGATATTCATAAATATGCACGCGGCACTTACTGTGTGCCACACTTAACATAAGGAGCTGAGGCCGCCAAGGTGAGTAAGACAGAATCCCAGCCTCAAGGGCGTTTAGTCTTAGGAGGGGACAGACAGGCCATCAGATAAATAGAGTCCAGTGGGATCAGGGGCCTGGAGGTGGACTCGGCGGATACTGGCCAAGCAACGTTCTCAACCAGGGGTGATCTTGCCATCCAGGGGACACTGGGCAATGTCTGGGGACGTTTTCAGTTGTCACAGCTGGCAAAGGTGGGTGCTACTGGCACCTGGTGGGTAGAGGCCAGGGGTGCTGCTCAGCACCCTACAGTGCCCAGGACAGTGCCCACCACCAAGAAATGTTTGGCTCACATGCACCCATTTTGAGAAGCCCTAGGCAAAAGGAGCCAAGGTGAATTGGGGCTAGGCTGTGCAGGCTGCGTAGGAGTTTATTAGCTGGAGAAGAGGGGAAAGGGCATTCCAGGCAGAGAGAATAGCCTGCACAAAGGCAAGGAGGCAGGCAAAGGGCAAGGTCAGAGAGTGGGGGTAGCTCAGCACAAGTAACAAAGTCGGGTAGGGGTGGATCCCAGGGGGTCCCACTAAGCAGTTGAATTTCATCCTATAAGCAATGGGGAGCCCCTGGGAGTATCTGAGAGAGAATGTCACATGAAGAATCAAGGGAGAACAGGCAAGGAGACAGGGGAACAGGGGCCGGGCCGGTTCTGCATACTGTCTCCACCCCAACCTCTGATTGATCCTAAATCCTGGGCCCCAAGTCTCCGGCAGGCCCGACTGCTGGGTGTCCTTCTCCATCCCGAATGCGCCAGGCACAGATTCAAAAGGCAATTAGCCTCCGCTGCCACTGCAGGGACAGAGACCTTTCTGCCCGACCCTGCACGCACGCTGGGACTCTGGCAGGAGAGCAGACTCCCAGACCCTGGCCGCAGGGCTTTTCCAGCTGTTTTCATCTGCGACAGACTCTCTCTGCTCAGCTGAACCAAGGGAGTGAGAAGACAGTCTAATCAGAGTTCTCCCTGGAGGCCGCACACCAAGAAGTTCCTGAGGTTCTGTCCCCGGCACCTCCCTGTGCCTTCTTCCTGCCATTTCCATCGACTCAGGCCGCAAAGTGGTTACAGGGGCCAGTGGACCACAGAAGCCTCAGGGCCTCCAGGGCCAAGGAAACACTGTCTCCCAGCAAATGAGGCCCGTCTCCGTCTCCGCTGTCAGCCCAGACGATCGATGCTGAGCTCTCCAATCTTGTTTTCTCCTTGGGCGGTTTTCCCAAGGCCTTTGTCTCTGCTCTGGACAGCCAGGGCCACGGAGTGGCAGAGCAGGGTCTCGGGTTCAAGAGCGTGGACTCACTCACCCTATGGCGTGGGCAAGCGGCCTCCCCCGGGGAGCCTCCCTCATCTGCATAGTGGGAATAGTAAGGTCTCTCATTCAAAGAGTTGTGTAGGCATTCACAGAGACCATGCAAGTACATCGCTTAGCCCAGTGGTTGGCATGTGATAGGCACTCTGCAGGTTAAAATAGTGACATTATTGTCACTGGGGCCACCCAATGCTTTTACGACCTTTCACATTCTCCTGTGCCTCACTATGAATCCTGAATCCACAAAAGGAAAACATGGAAGGGAAAGGCTGATGGTCAAGGTCCTTCCATGTGCCTGCCACGCCTCCTGTGTGTACACACACCCTCCTCTGATCCTCGAGTGGCAGCTGTGGAGGTGAGCCGCCCAGACCCTCCTTCAAGGAAGGATTTCCTTCAACTATAAGAACCTCCAGAATCTGAGGCAGCATTCAAGCCAAGGTCACCCTCTTCCTAGCCAACACCTGGGTGTGGCATGGGTATTGGGACCTGGCCGTTCCTGTCTAGCATGGGGTTCCCTCAACTGCGAGATCGTACTCTGGAGCACCCCCACATTGGGTTGGCCAAGACTTGGTCAGACCTTCCTCATGGTCTGAGGGCTCTCCCTTGCCCAGTCCTTCCCCCTCTCCCTTTTTCTTTCATGGCCCTTAACCCTCATCAATCTCTTGCACCCATCATCCTATCAGTGTCTGCTTTTCAAGGACCCACCTAACACCTCACCATAACCCTTGATGGGGTGTGTGTGTGTGTAGAGTTTTTTTCTTTCCCTGTGGCATGGAATCACTCTGATCCACTCATCCTGTGACTTGATCTTGCAGAACATGAGACCCTCCTGTCAAATGTGAAGGACATGAGAGCAGTAGGGGGAGGGGAGTCTCCCAGTTCCCGGCACATGGCACAAGCAGCTCACCACATATTTGTTCCACGAACAGCTCAACGGATGGCAGCTGCAGTGCGGCGTCCAGCTAGGACAGCACTCTGCATCTTACAGAAGGGGAAAACATTTAAAAAGTCAGATCTCCTTTCGGTCCAGACCCAGCAAGAACAAGAGCAGCCAGCACCCGCCATGGGCTGTGGTGGATGCATTGACGCGCCACCCAGATTCCCCTTCGAGGGAAGATCCCGGCTGCAGAGCCCCTCACCCAGGGTCACGGCATCCCGGAGTGGCCACAGCAGTGACTGACCCATGAGGAGTGTACAGACCCGCTCACATTGGCCATTGGAGCCCCCGAGCTCCCTGGTGGCTCAACTGAAGCAATCGTTGGGCCCCCTTTGCACTTTTACCTCTCCCCCTACCCTCCCCTGCTTGCATGCCCTCCCTCCTCCCGGTGTTGGCCCAAGAGCTCCCCTTAATAAACACCTGCACTCACCTCCGTCTCAGAGTCTGCCTCCTGGGGCCCCTGCCTGCAACAAGGGTTAGCCGTGCTGAGAGCATTCACTTGCACGAACTCCCTGTACCCTCGCCCCCACCCCGGGGCGGGATTGATTCATCCCACCTGGCAGGTGAGAAATCTGAGGTTCAAGGTCACATCGCCTGCAAACGGGGAGCCGAGCAAGTGTGCCGGACTTCAAAGCCTCAGAGCTGGTATCTTTGGAAATGAAAGCTGCCTCTCTCTCCACCTCCAAGCCGAGTCTCAAAGTCAAGCCCGACTTTCACAAGCAGCCAGGGTGAACGCCGAAGCCACTGGACCCCCAGACCCCGAGTGTCACCCTAAGGAGCCCCAGGGAGACCCACCACGAACCAAGGTCAGCAGTCAGGTAACATGAAAGGTCATTGTGAAAGGAGTCACTGCTGAGCTGATAATGAGTTTAAAAGAAGGTTTACTTACACCTGTTTCTCTGATTGAACCCAAACCCGAGAAATGCGCCCGAGACTTCACCACCCAGGAAGCCTGTCAAAATAGTCAAGTAAACCCACAAACTCTGCAGTTTCTTTATGCTTTTCTTTTTTTTTTACACCAACTCACTGGGGCAAGAGACAGGGAAAGAAAATACTACAAGGACTGCATGCATTTGATTGAAATGTTTGCTGTCTTTGGGACCGAAAGCAAATCTCTCTCTAGAATTACATGTCATTGATTTAGAAGACTTAAGTAGAAAGCCTTCAGGAGGAGAAATGCCCCAAACAGGTGTGGCATGAAACTGCCACCTCTAAGGCCGCTAAACCGGAAGGGAGGGCGGGGGACAGGTGCCGTCAACCACGCCTGGAGAAGCCAGGAGGCTGTGGAGAGCCTCTTCCAGAGCGGAGACTGGGAGGAAGGTGGTGAGCACACCTTCCCCTGAGCCGCCTTTCACTGTGAAGTCACTGAAACGCATCCGCAGGTGGTTCAGCTCTTAGAAGGCAGGCGTCCCCTCTAAATCCAACAGGAATGGAGAGCCAGACCCTGACTGAAGCTCAAATGCCGTGTAACAGGTCATGTATGTTGCATGTGATTGACATGTTTCGGCACGCACTGGGGGGAGGCTAAGAAGTCAGATGACTGCCACTCTCTGACGGCCGGACATGCCAGGCGCTGGATCTTCACAAAGACAGTGATGGAAACTTACACATGCATTTATTGACACGTGCTTCTCTCCTTGGGATTTCTCCCCCTTTCCCCCCACTCCCGTCTCTCATTCTCCTCCCCTGTCTCTCCTTGTCTGTCTGTCTGTCTCTCTCTCTGATACACACACCATAAAGTGCAATGAACAACAGAACTTAGAATTCCCTTCCCCCAAAGTGAAAAATACTTCATTATTCCCCTCTCCTCACTATGGAGCATCTCAAAACACACCCACAGATGACATTGGGGAGTATGATTTCTCAGCTGGGTGGGCTGACGCCCAGACAATACAGGGGTCTCTTACTGATTAAGAAGCAGAGAAGAGAGAAGGAGTTTCGACAACTAGTAAAATATTCTGCAGCATTTCTTAGAAGGCGCAGATGCCTGTAATCATAGGCTTACCTTTATTAAATCACTTATTTACACAGCATCTTCACAGCCTCGATTCCTTATTCCCCAGTGAGACTTTCTCTTTGGCATCCTTGCATTTCTAGGGAGGGTAGTCTCTTCCGTAAATGCAGGGGAGGGAGGATGAAAGAGTTCTCTGACCTGCTTAGCCCTGACACGCGGGCGCACTTTTATAAAATCTAGTTATCAGACCATCACAGGCACAGAGCGATTTTACTTTGAAAGACTTGGGAGGAAGGAAGGTTCACCATTTTCAAAAATCCATTTCAATTCTACTTCATAAGAGTAAGGTTTTTTTTTTCTTTCATTAATGGAACTTGGAAATGCATGAACATTGGAGACCTAATAAACTCAGGATAAAAAATATTAAAAGCACCACTTCCCTGCCGCCTTATCGTCTTCGTTTCATTGGGTCATGTGTAACTCGGGATTACAACATCTGCCACGGCTGCCTCTGGAATACAATTACCAGGGCTGCCGTGGGCTCCGTGAGTGTGCGTGACTCAGATTAGCAGCTCTCGCCAATGAGATGAAATATCGAAATGAGATAGACAGACCCCCACCAGAAAAAAATTCATTATCTAATCATAATGTTCATTTTTTACTACGAAAGCCATTTAAGCACAGCAGGCTACTTCCATTTCTTTTATAAAAGGATAGTATATTGCTTGTCACTGTTAACCCAACAAATTTAAAATATTTACCCTGAACAAACACGTTCGGTTTTCTAATAGATTCCTCGGAGTCGCATCGAGGCACAATCTGGCCTCCCATCTGCTGTGTCCTTGAAATATCGCCACCCTGCGCAGCTGCTGTCGCCTGTGCTGCTGCTGATCAGTCTCGGGCTTCAGACTCGTCCTGTTTCAAGGGTCAGATCCGGTATGGCCATCCGTGGTGACCCAAGCGAGACACACTCGGAGATTCACAGACTCCTGCGGGTCACTGAGGTTCCGGGAAGAGCACCAGCTCAGTCATCTGCACGGTGGCTCCCGTCGAGGGTAGAAGCCGAGCTCATATCCACACGCGGGAGGGGCATATTCTACTATGGAGAGCGTTTGTTTTCAGCGACAACTTCCTGAGCACGGGCCACTTGCCGGAAACTCTAAGTGGCTTGTGGGGATCGTTTCACGTCTTCTTCAGAACATGACTGAGCTGAGGGCACCATATTATGCCCATTCGTCAGAGAGATGAGAACCCAAGGCTCAAGGAGGCTGTCCTTTGCTCAAGTCATAAGAGTCAGGGGTGGAGCGGGGGCTCAAACCAGGTCTGTCTGCCTCCACACCGCCAGCTCTGCTGTGGATTAAACCATTGTCCCAACTCCTCCCCCCGCACCAGGATCCAGGCCCTATACCATGAAACTCTGTGGCTCCTCCCACAAGACAGTGCCCCTTGACTTTGGACCTGGCTATGTGACTTGATTTGGCCAATGGGATGTGTGCAAACATGATACAAACGTAGGCTTGGAACATGCAGCACCGCGGCCTTGCCCTCTTGAAATTCTGCCGTTACCAAGAAAACAACATGCCTTGGCTGGCCTGCTAGTCCCGAGAGAAGGATAAGAGACATGTGGGACAAAGCCACTCCAGCCAACCTGCAGGTTCGTGAGCAAAAAAAACCGGTTTGTTGTGTGCTGCTGGGATTTGGGGGTTGTTTGTTATACAGCAATAGCTCACTAATACAAAACTCTACCTTATTGTCTCTTGAGAGACAATGGGGAGGGGGGACATTCTGTTCTTTTAACTCAGCTTTAACCACTAACATTTATAGAGCAACAAAATTACACAGCACCAATGCATGGATGAAAAAATTATATAGCCACCTCCCTGCCACGGTCTGACACCCTGAGACACGCCGGCTCCACATTCATTATCAAGTTCAAATGCCTGGCTTGATGAGCTCACACGAAATCTCTGAGTCTGACATTGCACTTCGCAGGATTTAATCAATTCCTCCAGAAATCTCCAGACACACACACACACACACACACACACACACACACACACACCCCTCCCTGTCCATCGGGGAGACAGCTGTCAACCTTAAATTTCAATCTGTTTCTCTACTACTGCGAAGAGATTCAGGAAACAATCCAAGCCTGAAATACAGGGTCTGGCACAAAAAGAATGCCCCCTTTTTTATTACAAAACCTTTTATTACAAAACCATAAGCACGTGATTCTGTAACATAACATCACACTCAAGCGTGCCATATGACATTTCAGGTGAAATGTTCCAATTGAAGACTGTAAGTTATTGCACCCATAGTAAAACCCTACCCACCCCACTCAAGCAGGCCTTGCTTCTGCTGGACCCTGTATGTTGCGGGGACAGGACTTCTGACTTTCCTTCCTTCAGAGTGTCTTTTGGGGCAATCAGTCACAGGGGAAAGCAGGGGAAGCTGCTTCAGGACAGAAGGCAGGTGACACAGAAGGGGAAACTAACGGCTAAAGAAAGAAAAACAAGGGAGACATCGGATTCAGCAAAGACGATGCCAAAACATCCCCAGTTCCATGGGCGCCAGGGAAGTACTCAACTCAGTGACACAGGGGTCAAGGCTGCTGCTTCCACGAAATTCTGGAGCAGCTGCTATCCGCTGGCTCCTGCCAGCACAGGGTGGGCCAAGTCCCCGAAGAAGCACAGCTCGGACTGGACGGCCGCTCCCTTCCTCCCCGTTACCATCACGGACCAGTCAGCTGCCCTCAGTGGGTGCACACCATTCTTGCATGCGGACCGGATGACCCCAGAGAGGCTGTTTAGTCATTTATTTGTCACACAAGTCTCTGTGGGCTGTCTGCTACGTGCTGAAGCTACTATGGTGGACAAGACAAATCTGAACAGGACAGAGGGTCCCGGCCCTCCTGGAGGGTTGGATTTAGTGGGGGAGATGATTAGACAAGCTGTTACTCAGAGTGCAACGCAGGGGAGTATCAGGTGCTGCAGAAGCAGGAAATGTGTTAAGCTGGGTTCCCTGAGATGTTTATTCATGAAACACTGCAGAGAAATAGGGTGAGTGAGACGAGTAAGGCACTTGGTAAAGGGCCCATTGTCCGACCATCCATCAGAGCTTACTCCTGCACAGAAGTCAGGGTCGAGCACAGGCCTTGGTTATCCCGTCTGAGGGGCAAGGAAATGGGGTGTGAATACACCAACTCCCCCCCTCCAATGATGGCACTAAGCCCCCAGCTCCAGAGACTCCTGTAGGGGTGAGACAGTGCATGTGGGTGGCCAAAGAGAGACCCCAGGGAAAGAAATGAAGGAACTGGTGGTTGGAAGCTGAGCCAGTGGACACTGAGCTGATGAGGGTTCAGGAATTCTGGGTTGGGCACGGGCATCTCCATTTTATATATGAAAAAGCTAAGGCACAGAGAGGTTAAGCATCTCACCCAAAGTCACACAGCAAGAGAGGGTAAGGAAATGGCAAATAGAGGGATGCACGCTATCTGCTATTCACATATCCATTTAAAGTTTCACCTCTTGTTTTGATCAAACCCTGACTGTAACTTAGAGCTACCTTCTGCCATCACATGAGTGCTTTCAACTTGGGTGCCTCCCCGCTTTAATCTGTTCATGCACCAAAACAGTTACTGAACATCTACCATATGCAAGGCACTGCCAGCCAGTGGGACCTGTCTGACTTTGTACCTGGAAATTCTCTTCCTCTTGCAAAGGCATCCGTCTCAAAAAGGTGACACAGCTCCGTTGTTTATTGTTAGGTTGCATTTTTTTCCCCTGCCCATTTCATGGAATCTTGCTCAATACAAAGACTTTCCAAAAACATGGGCCAAAACGAGCTTGGGTGGATGGCTGGGGAAGAGACGGGAAAAATGAGAGCCGCTTCCTTTTTCACACGCCGTTGCTTTTCCTGCAAATCTTCTCAGCTACCTGATCTTGGAAAATAACATTCAACGAGGGCTACGCAGAACAGCACGCATGAACCTCGGCCGTGATGTCAGGGGAGGATGCGTGTCCTTTGTCATTATTTACATAAAGTAACGGGCAAAACAACGTAGTGTGTCTTATTTGGGAGACACACACAGGACAGATAAAAACGTAGACGTGTGTATGGGAACTAGAAGCAGCAAATTCAGGACGGGGGTCACCCCCGGTGGGGGCAAGAGGAGGATGGTGGGGAGCAGACTTGAGTAGGTTCGGTAGCACATTACTTCTTAACCTGGACGGTGAGGACCTGGGTGTCTGTTACATTATTCTTTACACCTTTTTGTGTGTCTGAATATTTTATGCATTTAAAATAATCACTTCAAAACAGACACCTGGATACGTTATGTGGTTTCTATTGGGGGAACCACAAGAAATCAGTGCAATTCGACCTTTTTCGGCGAGAAAGGTGCAGTGTCGCGTGTTCATCACAGTGTGCAGATCTGCGATGCGCCAAATCCATCCGAAACCAGCCTTCCTGATATAACTCGGAATGATTTAAGGAAGATTAGGGACGAACAATGGTGACCTCAGACGGTTTGTATGTAGGTGGTGCCTTGCTGAACTCCAATTGACTACAGTCTTCTAGGGACAGAACTGAAATTGGCCGAAGAGTTGAGGTGTGCAGAGAATGGGACAAGAGGCGGCCCAGGAAAAGTGGGCCGATCGGCACTCGGCCCAGCAACCAGCCCGGACTCGCGTTTTTCTCAGCTGCACAATCAGCAGAGCCTGCCCCACCAAGTACCTTGAAGAACTGGCATCTGTCCCTTCTCGACACCCTCAAGTTCAGTGAGGGAAATTCTTGGTCATTAAAATAAGGAGGAAGGCTTTCTCGGAAGTACAGAACAGGCCACTTGTTTCTAATGCATTTGACTAGCTTTTCATCACCTTATACCAAAAAGGAAAACAGAATCTATTTATGTCAAGCCGTGGAACTCACTGCCGGAACAAAGGAATAATGAGCAAACGACATTGCATTGTTATCATGTCACCGCTTCCAGTCTCTTCTACTGAGAGTTGCCCCCAAAGAGGTGGGTTTCTTTTTTTCTCGCAAGACTTTAAAGAGAGAAAAATAAAAAGAAAAAGAACCGTTAATGGAAAGCAGGAGGGAGGCCCCAGGTCGCTGCTGCAATGATCAAAGCCAGCTGACAGTGTTTATATAGGGCAGTTTGGGTTTCAGAACATGAATGTACAGAAGAAACACTCTGAGAACTCCTTAGAAATGCAAATTCCTGCCCCTGCCGGGTTCTGATTCAATAGGCCCAGCCTTGCGCCCCAGAACACAGCAGTGCTTTTAACAAACATCCAGGGTGATTCAGACCCCCGGTGTTCCTGGACACCCCCCCCCACCAGGGACGTGATGGGAGTGTCCGATTGCTCCCGCTGTTCTTAATCAAAGGAAGGGTGGTGTTGCCATCTGTCTGAAGTTCATTCTGAACCTGAGAAAGCATGGGACGCTCAAGGACTCCATTTCCAAGCCTACAGAAAGCGTAGGCTTTCATTTACTATTCGGTCAACATCTATTTATTGAGCACCTACTATGTGCCGGGTGCTATGTTAGAGAAAGAGATCCGTGTCCTCAATAAAAGGAAGAAAGGAAAGAAGGCAGCAAGGAAGGGAGGGAAGGAGGAAAAAGCAGCAGAAAAAAAGAAAGATACAGATCAGCAAAAAAGGAAGAAATTTTTCAAGTATTCTTTAACATCACTTGGCAGCCTGCTGTGGGGACGGAGTACATAATTTATAACGACTAGTTTACATATCTCTCTGCTGAATATACCTACGTCCTCTTTATTTCCTCTTCTGGATGACAGGCTCCTTGGAAAATCATCTCATTGTTGTTATCTACAGCTGGAGACAGCGCACACTAGGGGGATTTTTGCTTCCAGCTTTTTGGGGCCGAATATGGTTGGGCTCAAAGGAGACAGCAGAGGCCAGGTGCTGGGGACTTGGAACACGTCGTGACTGCCCGGGGACTTCATGGCACAGGGAGCCGCCTTCTGATGTCGCTTCTCCTGTGAAGTTAGCATGGCCCCTCCCTGCCCTCCTCACTCCATCTCAGCAGAACAGCCATCTCAGGTGACCGACGGTCCTTGTTGGTCTGGGAATGACGGGTGCACTCCACTTTGTGCAGGGTAGAGAGGTTACTGCCAGCTTCTCCCTGCCCCCTACCCCCCTCTTCCTCCTTTCCTAATCTTGCCATTTCATTTCCGGCTGCCCTCTCTCCATTCTCCCGGGCCCCTGCCTGAGGAGGGCTCACAGCGACACTGGAATGCCTCTCCCCACGGCATTTGCACAGGGCTGCTTTCTCTCAGCTGTGACGCCCCCACAAGGACAACAGTGTTCTCTCAGACAGAGACAGGCCTGCCATCCTCCAGGTCATCGGGGCACCTGCATAACTTACTCCTGCCAGCTAAGGGGCCCTCCCCCGCACCAGTCCCTCCCAAGAACTGCTGTCTGATGATCTGACGACAGGAGGGAATGAAGAGCTGTTCTTACTGGCATCTACAGTCATCATCTGGAAGCCGGAATCCAATTTTAAAATTAAATAAAGTCTCACCGAGATTACAGTTTAATTGGAGAGTTTAACCCTGCTGGGCAGAGGAGCGAGGAAGCAACCTGGTGAGAAGGCCCGAGGCAGCTGTGACAGAAGAGCAGAGGCCGCCCAGGGCCCTCACACTACAGTGCTGATGGCTGTCGGGGAAAACTAGAAAGGAGCCCGAGGCCTAGAGGAAGTTGTGAGGCAAGCTGGTAGAAAAGCGAGTTTGATTTATAAACACGCAGTTGATATCTGTGCCAGCCTACGACCTGTTTGCCCTCCGTGCCACCCTTCCCCACCTGCTGTGTCACGTGGACTACATTTCCCAGAGTCCCTTGCTGACTGGATTCAGGTAGGTTCAGCCAATGAGAGGCCCTGGGAGAGATCAGAAGGGGGGGGTAGTGCAGGGTATTTCCCCCTTCCTCTTGCCCTAAGCAGCTTCTGGAGAAGGAGTTGCAGCTCCTTGCGGCTCCAGCGCTGCCTGGGCCAGCGTCCAGGGGAGGTCTCAGGTCCTGGACTCTGTGGACACCCCTCCTTTCTCTGTCCCTGCAGTCGAAAGGTGACGGCAGCCTCCTGCCATTGCTGACCTCCCATTCCCCCACCACCTCCTGTTCAACCAATTCCCGCACTGAATTCTCTCTTTTACACACTCTGAGTCATTTCCATTTTCTTAACAGGACCTCGACGGATACAGCCATCAGCACTGACCAATACAACAATAAAGGATGTTCAGGAACGCCATTTTGCACAGAAGGCAATGAGTATCTGCACCAAGAGTTCAACCCTACAGACATACGCAGAGCTGAAAATCAACGCCTCCCAGAAGTCAAGGATGTTTTTTTTAATCTTTCCAACCACGCATATCCCTCCTTCAGAGTAACAAAGTGAAAATGAAAAGAGTGACCTTTCGAATCAAGTCAACCTGGCTTTGAACCCCCAACTCCACCTTTACCACCTGAAGGACTCTGAACAAGTCGGTTAAACCTCCTCAGCCTCAGTTTTCCCACCTGTACAATGGGAAAACAATGCCCTTATTTTATACAGTTGTCTTGAAAATTTAGAGAGCACAGTTCCTGGTGTGGTGTCAACTGCTATGTAAACGTGGGTTCTCTCCACCTGAGTGAAGTTCAAGGTCACCACAACACATTCTAGGGGTGGCAAGTCCACCTCTGACACTTGCTCTAATGTTTTTGGTCCTTTGTGAACCTTCAGGAAACATGAAAGGATGCCCAGGGCCCCTTGAAAACACTATGGGGCCTCTTGAGAAAATTCTAGAGATAAGTCAGCAGGAAAAAAAAAAACCACGTTATTTCCTTTAACAGGGAAGTAGCAAGTTCTGGTGTCACATAATAAAACTTTTGACACATGAAACCTGCCCACAGAGAACTCAGCTTTGACAGAGATGAAAGAAAGAAGGATTCGATTCCGACTCTGCAAAGGCCGTCCCTTTGGAGCTGGAAGAGACGGCCGCTGTTTGGCAGCTTTGGAAGCTGCCCTGCAGGACCTCACTGCTCTGAGTTCTCTGGTCTGTGCTTGCTGCGACAGGGCTAAAGAGCTAGCCCTGGCTTTTTCGTGTGATGTTTAAAATAAGCCAAGGAAGGAAAAGCCCCCGAGCAAGAATGTCACTTAGGTCTTTATTTTCTTTTTTTTTCCCAAATAAAACCCTGCTCATACCTTCCTATTGCCCATCCGACAAAGGACTGTTCTGCTACCCTGTCCTTCTTTTTGCAGGGGGGCTGTTACATAAAAACTTGAACAGCTGATCCTCAGGAGTGTGGGATGCAAACTCTTATCCCGATATTTTGACGGATTCCTGGGCAGGGTCAGAGGTAACAAACCTATATATAGCCTTTATCTCCAGATACTCAGGGCGGGGGGCGGGGGGGAGTAGTCTGGGAGGGTTGGGATAATGCAGGCAACCTGAAACAGTCCCTTGCTCAGCCGTGTCAAGGGGCCCCTTGGGCAGAAATAAAGTCCCAAATGCCAGCACTAGATCTGTTGCAAATCCAACAAAAGAGACTCCCGGTGTTATCAGATACCCACTGGAGCCGTGTGATGCAGGCATGGACAACGTTCACTGAAGGGGCAAGAAGCAAGCAGAGGCACGAGGAGGGGGTGACACGTGGTGAGAAAAGGCTTCGGCTCAGATCTCAGCGGTTCCTTTTTTCACTATTCAGGCGTTAGCGAGCCGCCTGCCTCCCTGAGTGTCTGAGCTTTGGTGTTCCTCAATTTGCTGTATAAAAACGATAATACTCCTGACAACAACAATAAGCCACGGCCTGCCTCCCTCCCGGCATTACCGGGAAGATCAAAGGAGAGAATGAAGAGGAAAGTGGTAACAATAACTGTTCCCATGTACTGTCTTAGATCGGTCCCTCCGGAAGCCGACGCTAGGACGACGAAGACATGACTGCAGTGCTCCAGTGGGGAGGGGACGCTGTCGGAGACGGAAAGCAAGATAGAGGCGCAAGCTGTGGGCACCTCAGGTAACTCCATTGGGCAGCTCTGGGACACGGGATGGGACACACACTTTCACAGAAATCCTAACCAAGGGGTAAGTGAGCTGGGTATTTGCTCACTGACTCTCCAAGATTGTGGAGGGCCGATTTGGGGGGATACTGACTCCATCACACCCCTGGTTGGGCGGATGCAAAGGCACCCGTGGGACCTCTGGGAGCCGGTGTAGAATAGGCACCCACGTGGGACCCTAACGACTGGGGAACAGCTGGAGACTGCATCTCCAGACTTTCGTAGAGAAAGAAATGAACATTTAGCTCCTTTTAGGTCTCTTTATCACGGCAGCCAAACATACATCCAGACCAATATGAAGAGAGCAGGAACTGGTCCCTGCCAATTGCTTCTATGCTGACTTTTCAAAGTCAGACACAACCACCCACTACCTTTTTAATCCTCTAATCATGAAAATAAATGACTCATGTCTGGTGTCTCAGAAATCAGTACAGTGCCCGAATGCCAAGATTTTCATTTAACAACCGAGCCTGGACATCTTCCACGCGGCTGATTAATTGCATTCACGGTCTCAGTTCATGCCTTCCTACTGTGCAGGCCTTTGCAATGTGACTCTGTTGCTCCTCCCATCAAGGGGTGGGGTCTGCGTCCCCAGCCCTTAAATCCGGACTGGCATGTGGCTTGTCTTGGCCCACAGAATATAGGGGAGGTAATGGTGGGCCAATCCCAAGCCTGTACCTCAGTAGACTTTGTGTGCTTCTGTCCTCTCCTGGGACCTGTCACCCTGAAAACAAGGCTGGAATACAGGGTTAGACATCAGGTAAAGCATATATAATTCATGCTAGCCAAGACCTTCCTAAATCGCCTACGCCCCAGCTGACCACAGCCAGAGAAGAACCAGCCAAGATCAGCTGGGCCCGGCCCAGACCAGAAGAACCATCTACCTAGTCCAGCTTAAACTTCTCACCCACGAAATCATGAGCTTAACCAATGGTGGTTGTTTTAAGCCACAAAGGTTCTCATTCTATGTACTGTTCAAGAGCTCGGAAGCAAACAGCTAGAATCTTCTGTGCATCTGCAAGTGGGCTAGTAAACAGATATCACCTCTTGAAAAGGCTCTTGGCAATAGCTATCCCTACTTTGTATGCACACACCCTTTAGTCCAGGAAGCCCTTTTCTGGAAATAGATACTGCAGACATGGTTTTGCAAGTACTGAAAAATATATATATCAAAGGTGAACACAACAGCATTGTTTATCACTTTTTAATATTAAAAACAATCCAAATATTCATCAACTGGAGACTGATTAAATAAATTATGCTATAGCCATATAATAGACTACTATGCAGCCACAAAAAAGAAGGGGTAGGGGCCCTGGCCAGGTAGCTCAGTAGGTTGGAGCATCATCCCCATACACCAAGGTTGTGGGTTTGATGCCTGGTCAGGGCACATACAAGAAACAGCCAATGAATGCATGAATAGATAAGTGGAACAACAAATCATTGTTTCTCTCTCTCTCTCCATGTGTTTGTATGTGTGTGTGTGTGTGTATACATCTCTCTATATACACACACATATATATCTCCCTTCCTTTTCTCTCTCTAAAAAAATAACTTAAAAAATTTTAATGAGGTAGGCCCTTATGTGCTGACATAGAAAATGATACATCGGTGAAGAAAACAAGTAGCAGAACAAGATGCTTAGTATGATCTCATTTACATAAATTATGATGCTGAACACATGTGTGTGTATACTCTAGAAAAATATGCTTATAGCAACATTTTTAAAATCTGGAAGTAGATCAAGAAAACTCAATAGTGACTGGCTTTGTAAAGTTTCAGGGGGGTGGCGGAACGAGGCTCTCTGTGATTTGGATTTATGTTTTTAAATGGGTATCATCTTTGTAATGGAAAACAATCTCAGGGAATCTGCTAGGCAGGGAATGGCGCGGGGAGCTGGTGGCAACGCATTTATCGGGCTTTCGGCCAATAGTTCTTTGACCACAAGCCAGCTTTGCTCTCAACTATCATTTTCGGGGCCCCTGCCAGTGCACAGCCTTTTGTGCAAATTAAGAACAGGAGCCCATCTTCTCACTCCACCCAGGTGGTCAGCAGAGAGTGAGCTGGACTTCTGCCCCCACTCACCTCTCGCCCCGGAGCAGTCGGCGGCAACCTGTGCAACCGCCCATCCTCGGCACCTGTGCTCACCAGCGATGTGTTGCTGTCTTTGGTGGACTGCAGTGGCGAAGGGGCCTTGAAATAGAAGGGAAGAGTCTTATTTATTTTTCATCGCGTGTGGAGCTACTGGGAAGACAAATTCCTGCATCTAAAGCTATGTTGGTATGCTGCTCGGAACCCAAGAGAATAAAAGCCGGGAGGAGGACGGAGGGGTGAAGTCGGGGCAGCGCTGAGGATGCCGCACTGCTGATGCGTTCTCTGCCCAAGTGCGCCAACATCAAAAAAAAATGAACCAGTGGGAAACGGTTTCCAGAGCAGCCAGATTTGGAGGTGGCTGACTTTTCCCAAAGCATCATGGGTGCTTTTCCAGAGCACCCTGAGAGGTCTTTACAGAAAATTATCTACATGTTAGAGAAAGTTCTCTTATTATTTATTCACTCTGCAAAAGCTTTTTTGGGGCCACCTATGTGCCAGGCATTGCGCGGGGTGCAGGGGGTGAATGACAAATAAGACAAATATGGCCAACCACCACCATGGCTTGGTCCCCATGAGCTGAGATACTAACTCGATAGGCACACAAACACAGAATCATAGCATGTGATGGGGCCGTGAAAGAGGCCATGGAAGTGTCTAATGGGGTGATGATCTAGTCTGGGTGAGTAAGGGAAGGCTTCCTGGAGGAAAGGACACTTGAGCTGAAGTCAGAAGAATAGGTAGGGTTTAACCAGGTAGAAGGAAGAGGGGAGGACTTAACCATTATTCATTCCACAACATGTAGTTAGTCCCTTACACTGGCCAAGCCCTGTTCCAATAAGAAGCAAGAGATTGGATGAGGCAGGAGACTCTTCCTTGCAAAGGTGCCTCAGGATGGCTGTGCCCGCTGGCCTCAGTGATCCTCCATGGTGGCCTGTCACCCACAGTCCCCTCCTGCTGGGTTCCAGTACCCTCGCTCTCTTTTCGTCCATCTCAGCCCAGGAAAGGTAACAGCTCTTCAGGTGTTAGCCGTGGGGTCCTCACTATTCCTGCAATTCCCTTTGTTCACCTCTTGCTAATCATTCCCTTGATAAATAACCCCTTAAATGCCCCCGATTTGAACATGCCCTGTGTCTGGCTGGGGCTCTGGCTGATATGGGAGGAAATCATAAGCGATGCCCGAATTTGATGCCTGGACAGATGGGTAAAAGCTGGTACCATCCACAGAGATGAAGTCTTGGAGAAGGGAGGGTTCAGTCTTGAAAGGGAACCAAAAGCTATTTTTTGATATATTATTTGAACTTCCTAACATGCCCAAGTGAAGATATAGATTTAATTGCAGTTCCTAGGTATATAGACAACTCTGTGTTGCCGGGTAGAGGTTGGTGCTAGAGATTCATATCTGGGAGGTACATGTGACCACCTAGAAAGAAAGAAAAATAAAGCACAGTAGAAAGAGCGCATGCAAAGGCCCTGTGGCAGAGGGAGCGAGGCACTCTGCTGCAAGGAACTTGGAAACAGCTCACGTGACTGGGGCAGGGCATATGAGAGTGGCCTGGGATGAAGCTACAGAAAGAAGCCCGTGGAGAGAATTCGGGTCTTCATCTCAGGGGCCTTGGAAGGCAGTGGAAGGTTTTATTTTGGGCAGACGGGATCCAAGCAGCATCTCCAAGTTCTGATGCCAGTTAAGGTATGGAGAGTGGGTGAGAGTGAAGTCCCTGCTGACTGCGGGTGCACCACAGATGGATAAAGCCCATCTGAACATGTAACAATGACATTAAGATCTGGGCTCCAGCAGTGTGGTTGACTCTGTCACTCAGGGCCTTTGCTCTGGGCGAAGCAGATGTGCTGGGGGTGGGAAGCGGCATTAAAAGACATTTAGGGAAAGAGACTCCTCCCTCTCCTTCCCTATTTACCTGCCAGAGCCTATCAGGCGGGCACAGCAGTTTGATTCTCACACCCTCGGACTGCCTGGCTAGACTGTGGCCATGAAACACAAGACGTTTGGGGCGAGGCTCACAGCAGCTGGAGGTGTCGGAGCTGGGAGGAGGCACAGGCTGGTTCCCAAGGCAGGGAGAATTGACAGCAACAAGAATTATAAAAACGGGCCAGGGTAGGAAAGTCAGAATATGGTTACCCATCTGGTGCAGGAAACAGAACCCTAAAAAGCTTTCAGACATACCCTCCCCCACTTTCCCCGAACCATTAAAATGCCCCTGGCACCACGCAGCAGAGAAAAAAGACACAAGCTATTAAGTTGCATTTCTATCTGAAACAGCAGCGCGATGATTTCCCGTCGGTGACCTACATTGTGACTGCAGCCACAGCGGAATCTGCAGAACCTGACTCCCCGCTCAGGGAAACGCAAGAAACTGGAGTCGGCTGACTTGTCAATGCTCATTCTGAGTGAGCAGCAAGGGGGGGGGAGGGGTCAGCTCATCTCGAACCTGATGCTTTTGACTCTCAATGCCCCTAGATTCCCCTGCCCAGGAACTGGCTCGGTGCCTCTGCAGGGACTGTGCTCTCTACAAAGGCCACATGTGGCTCAGGAAGGCTCTGCAGGCGCAAAGCAGCTTCCAGGGAATCTGATGGTTTTTAAAATCAGAGTTTATAAAAACAATTCAGGGTGATCACTTGCATTACAAGATGATGCCTTTTCTTTTTCAAATGAATTCACCACTGGGTTCCAATAAACATGTGTGATCTCCTTATGCAATGAGGTTTTCGTTTATAGGGCATAAACACGAAGAATAAAAGAGAAACGAAGAAAGACTACTAATAGCTAAAATCAAGCAAACATTTGAATTCAAACAAATAATAATTAGCCAGGCAGGCATTGTTGCAAGGTCTTTATAGTTACTCATTTAACCTTCACAACAAGGATTGTCCCCATCTGACAGATGAGGAGGCTGAGGCCCAAGGAGGCTATTTGTCCTCTGCTAATAAGTAGAACCACCAGGATTCAAATGTGGAGGGTTTCAGTCCTGTGAGTCAATGGGAAAATACGGCCTTTTTGACACACGAGGTTCAAGAAACCGTGCAGAAAGCCTCAAAACATCCCTTCGATGAACATTCTGGGGTATTTATCCCCTGGCTCCTGCTCCCCCACCCCCAACTGAAGGTTACATCTGGGCACGTTAACTTCCCAGCCCTTCCAGCCTGTGCCTGGGCTCAGGGGCCTTCTGGGCTACCAAAAAGAGATCCCAGGCAGAAAAGCACCAGGAAGATAAAAGCACACACCCTGCCTGAGGTTAGAAAGCGCCCAGGACCATGGAGCTGTCCGCCGCCGCGGTGCTGAAATCACATCGGCAGAGCACAGTGGCACAGACCGCAAACCTCATCTGCTGCCGAGACTGGTGGGCGACCTGTCCTGCCGCCATCAACCCCAAACCGAAAGCGGCCCTTCTCTGCCGTAGGTTTCTTTCTGAACAAGATGACTTTTCAAGGGTAGGCACGTGACCCAAGCTTAACAGTCAGAGGCCTGCCTTGGGATTTCCTGTTTGAACTAGTGAGGGTTCGTGATGCGAGAAAAGTGTAGGGAGCCATATGTCTAATCACGTGGAAAAGTGCGCCAGTATCACAAGACTGCGAGCCCAATACACTGGGGGAGGCATTAGTCTGCGACCTTTTGGGTTCAAGTGACAGAAACCCAATTCAAACCTACTCGAGCAAAGAAATATGGACTTTGGGGTCCCATTACTGGGGAATTGAGGAGTGTATGTTCGATTCAGCTCAAGCATGGCTGAATCCAGATGCTTAGCCAACAACCAATCTCCTCTTTCTCTTCTCCTCCTCCTCCTCCTCCCAGCTGCTTAACCCCATGCCCTGCCTGGCTTCCCTCTGCACTGTGGCCCCCTCCAGCCCCATGGTCTCATTCTTCCAGTTCAGCACTCCAGTGAAAAGTGTACTTCTGCTTTCACTATCAATGTATCAACCCCAAGGAAATCTCTTATTGGCCCAGGCTAGTCATGTGCCTGCCCTGTAGCTGGGGTTTGGGAAGCATGAGCCACCACGATTCACAACCTCGGGACAGGACCACGGAGCAGGAGCTGGCCAACCACAGCCCATGGGTGCGATCTGGTCTGCCACCTGTTCCTGTAAACAAAGCTGTATTAAAATAGAGTCACGCCCATTCATTTGCATATTGTCTAGGGCTGCTTTCCTGCTACAAGGGCAGAGTTCAGTGGTTGTGGGAGACACTTTGTGGCCTAACCAGCCTAACATAATTACTGGCTGGCTCTTTGAGAAAATGCTTGCTGACCCCTGCCATAGGCAACGGGAGGGGAGTGAGTTCCCCTCTTGCTTACAGAAAAACCCAGCACTTCTTATTGGCTGCGTAGCCTTTGCTATGTCACGACCTCTCTGAGCTTGGGTTCTTTATCCATGAGATAGAGATAACAACACCTTCTTCACAGGACGAATGAGTAAATGGATGGATGGATGGATGGATGGACGGATGGATGGACAGACGTATGTACACATACATGCATGCATACACAGAGAATCTCATACTAAAACTCCTTTGTCCGGCATTGCATTCCTATGGAGTTAGACTTAATTGGGAAACAATCAATCTGGAACGAGGTAAAGGGGAGACACACCAGGGAAAAGCTCCTCTGCGATAAATGAGGACCTTGACAGAGTCACACACAGAGTGCGCACTCAATACATGGCTGACCAGAAAAACAGAGTTGATGAAAACCCAGAGAGAGCAGCGTGGCCCGCCGAATGAGAGCCCAGTGAATAAGTGTGTGAAGGCACAGAATGACTCTCAGCATTTCCTCCTCCTCCCTCCCTGCTGAGATCCTGGTGCAATTAAATCTCAATCAGAAGAAAGCAATTTTGTCCCCATTGTGCAGAGAGAAGAGGACGGTCCGGCTTTGATGTGCTAACACCTCATGAGGTTCGGGTGCAACAGCAGGTGCCTGCTGGCCCAGAATGCACTGGGTTACTTGTTGGGGGGTGGGGTGGGGAAGAGGAGGGTTTGTTCAAAGCTTCTATAAAAATGAAGTATTTTCCTTTGAATCAGAAGACATGCTTCCAGAATAACTCTCCCTTAATTGCTCACAGAAGGTAAACCACCACTGTTAACAGAACATTCTGAAGACGGAAGAGGAGACAAAACTTTAAATGCCACACCTGCTTCCTGTCCAGAGCCTCTTGCTCTTTCTGGGACTCAGTTGCCTCATCTGTAAAATGGGAAGACAACTCTTCACATCCATGAAGACCCCTTCCAGGCACACAGGCCAAATTGTGTCTCTAATGACTATTTCCCTCTATTGAGTGAAACACACTATTTTCTGAAACCTAAACAAGAACCCCAAGTGCCCCTTTACCAACCACTTACCGAGGACCAGGCTCTCTGCTGGGTGCTGTACACATGTCACCTCACAGGGAGAGGCTCTGTCCCACCCAAGGCCATCCATTGAGTCAGTGCCAGCCAAGAGGTGAACTTAGGTCTGTCTGCCATGACACTCCACACTCCTACCCTTTTTACACTCGAGGAAACTGAGGCGTCAAACAGCTAAGTGAGACAATGTCCTGTCAAAGGGTTCAGCAGGAAAAAATCACTGGGTGCTGCCCTCTCAACTTTTCTGCAAGCGATTCTTTCGAATTTTTTTTTCTAAACCTGTAACAAAGGTTATCTCTACTACATGATGTACGGACGCTAAGGCAGGGTCCGGCATGAAGTAAGTTCTCAAGCAGTACCAGCTGTTATCCTTAGCAGCCTCTTCCTCCTCCTCCTTCAAACCCAGGCAGGCAGACCCAGCAGCAGCAGAGGTGAAGGTCAGCTCATCTCACCTCCTGGGCACCAGCCCAGCAGCGGCTGCCACCTGTCAGTGAACTGACCTGCCTCCATGTGTCAAGCACTCAGCCGTTCCTACAGGCGCAGCGAAACACTCATTTTCTTTACAGCTCTTTCACTGACAAGTCACACAAGCCATCAGCACATCCTACCGGTTCTGCCTCCAGCACGTGCCCGGAAGCCGAGCACGACTCATCCCCTCCTCAGCTGACGCCCGGGAATGCGCTGTCATCCTCCCTCACCTGGGTCACTGTCACTGGCTCCCGAATGGTCTCCCTGTCTGGTCCCCCCTGTGTAATCTACTCTCCACACAGGGCGGCGTGATCCTGGTTAGAAAAGAGGGAAGGGGGAAGAAAATCAAACCCCATTACTCCTCTGGCCAAATTTTTCCAGAAATGCCCTACTTTGCTCAGAAAGGAAGCCAGTGACTTTACAGGGGTACACAGGGCCCCCTCAGTCTGGCCCCTGATCTCACTCGCCTACTGGGCGCCCCTGTGCTGGAAGCTTTCACCTTTAATACAATGACTCAGCCAGGTGCATAATTTTTTCCTTCCCATTTTACAGGTGAGGACACTGAGGCTCAAGCGGCTTGAGGACATTATCTGAGATTTCATGACTGAAAACTGGCGGATTGGGGTTTGGACCTGCATCCACTCAATCATGGAGGCCTGTGACTGTTTCTCTAGTCCACGCTCTCTCCACAACGACTACGTTTCTAAAATAAAATGAACTCCTCTGAAACTTCTCTCAAGCAGAACCCACATTCCCCAGTGACTGTGGACCGACCACAGGATCACTGTCGCCAGAAGATACCAGCACATGTGACACATCGAAGGGTGTGCCGTGGGGGTTGATCCTTGGTGAAGTGACCAAGGTCCTGAATTAACCCTGCAGACAATAAATTTCCTCATTGTTCAAGCCTGCTAAATCAGGATTTTTTTGTCATAATAAAAGCATCTTGATCAATACAAACAGCTACCTTCAATCAGGCATTTATTTTGCACCCACAGCACACAGCACCATGACTCTGCCACTGGGCTGAGTACTGTCCACTCGTCATCCAGTTTAATCCTCACAGGGACCCAAGAGGCAGGTGTTGTTATTAATCTCTGTTTTTAAAAAGATTATTTATTTATTTATTTTTAGACGGAGGGGAAGGGAGGGAGGAAGAGGGAGAGAAACATCAATGTGTGGTTGCTTCTCGCATGCCCCCCTCTGGGGACCTGGCCTGCAACCCAGGCATGTGCCCTGACTGGGAATCGAACCTTTGGTTCGCAGGCCAGTGCTCAATCCACTGAGCCGCACCAGCCAGGGCTGTTAATCTCATTTTGTAGAGAGGGAACTGAAGCTCAGAGACAATATGGTAATTGTCCAGAGACCGCCACCCCACAACTGACGGCAGAGTGCGGATTTGAACCTGGGGTGGAGGCTCTGTGCTTAACCACTCTTCTACGAAACTGCTTTCCTTGACGATCCACAAACTGTCTGCTTCCAGCCCCCTGCATTCAAAACCCCATTCATATGTAGGAACTGATTCAGAGAACAGCTGTTGCAGCCATGGACTTATGAATCAGATCTACTGGAAGCAATTGCAATCTTCGAACAATTCCGTGAAGACACTTAAGAGCCGTCCCCTGAAATCCAAACCAGATGTGACTACGGCCAAGGAGGGCAACCCGAGCTCCAGCTGGAGGGGACTTCTGGGGAGGAGAGCAATCTCTGCTCCGAAACACCCTCCACCTGCCTCCCCGAGGGCCAGATTCCAATTTAGTTTGGGCGCTGCCTGCGGAATTCGTTTTTTTATTGTGATAATCTTAAAACCCAGTTCAAGGGCTTTTTGCTTGAGTGATTCAAGCACACCTTTCAGAGAACAATGAGAGTTTCTGGCAATAAAACTGAGTAGAGCTATGAAGTGCCTGGATGATCTATACCCAAAGAAGCCAGAAAAAGACAGAGATAAGAACATCATTCGACAAAACCAAAGGAACCAGCAGGCGTTTAATGAGGCCAAGTGCACTAAGTTCAGATGAAGCAGAAACTCACACCTACGGAGCCTGGATGGTACGACCCTTTGTCGTGGGGTCAAGAGAATCGAAACAAACAAAAGAACACAACAGAACCAGAGACATGGAAATAAAGAACTGACAGTGACCAGAGGGGTGGGGGAGGTGGATAATGGGGGGAAGAGTCAACAAACATGGACAAAGGACCCATGGACACGGACAACAGGGTGGGGACTGACTGTGCGAGCAGGGATGGGGCAGGGGAGTGGGGGGGCAGGGGAGAGCAACGGGGGGCAGGATTTAGAACAACTGTAATTGAACAACAATAAAAGAAGGATGGCATTAAACTTAATAACGCCTTGTGGTTTGATCTAGTAAACTATCATTTCAAACTCTAGACCTCACACGTTTTATTTCTGCAACAAAGGGTTACTTCAAGTTTAACTTATCAGTCAAAATTCTT
Source organism: Tonatia bakeri (assembly GCA_004024845.1). Classification (NCBI taxonomy): domain Eukaryota; kingdom Metazoa; phylum Chordata; class Mammalia; order Chiroptera; family Phyllostomidae; genus Tonatia; species Tonatia bakeri. The sequence goes on from PVIA01005629.1 coordinate 87,528, forward strand.
TAGGTTATTACAGAACAAAACCTGACTTCATAAGTTGTTTATTTTTTACATGAGAATTCTTGTTTCAGGTCAATGCAACCACCAGGTTACAGCTTCAGGTACAGCTGGATCCAGGCTCCCAAATGATAGAATAAAGGCTTGGACTCTTCCCCAAGACATGATTCTGCATTTCTCTGTATTAAATGAATGAAGGCAGCTGAACTTTTGCCACATCCGAAGCCATACAAGAGCCCGCTTACCCCCTCCTAAAAATATAGTCACAGGTCGCCACAATTTCTAGCACTTCTCTGAGGCTAAAAGTCTAACATCCACACTCAACCCCATCTAACACTCCTCTCTGAGCCAGGCCGCTTACAGCATGCTGTTCCAGGCAATAACTAGAATCCTGAGATGGGCTCACCAGGGTAAGGCAGGCAAGCGCGCAGTGATACTGTTGCATGGCCCTGAGTGTAACAGAGCCAAGGCGCAGGCTGGCTGCAAGAGGCAGAAACTAAACGGCGACGGTTTCAAAATCTGCTTTCTCTGATGCAACTGCTAGCCCCCGGCTGCAACCAGGCATGCATCACGTATCATTAGCAGATTCATAGACGATTCTGAACACTCAGAAAACGAAAACATGCCCTAATTCAACCACCCCCACGCCCTCTTTCTTACACAAGTTTCTCAACATTTGACTGCTCAGTGCGCACCAGCCACTTTCCACGCCCAGACACGCGAACAGCCCCGGAAGAGCGGCTGCACTTACAGGGCCGCGAGTCCTCCCCACCGCCCACGCTGGGGAGCTGGGGGCGGGCCGGATGCTCCAGAGGAGAGAGGAGGCTGACAAAGGAGGGGAAAGAAAATCTGAGGCGTGGAGGAGGAGGGAACGTTAGGGACTAACAGGGTTCCCACTTGTCATGTTCATCGTTCTTCACGCTCCTCCGCTCCACGCCCCTCGGAGATTTCCGGAAGTTATTGAGATTTGCAAAGGGTACCGAATCCCGCCGCGCAATGCTCTACCTCCGCGGAGCCCGCAAGCACTCTGGTTTCTCCGGCGGTTGATTCAATCGGAGTTTTGTGAACTAAGCATCTACTGCCTCAGACTGGGAGGCTCTTCAATTCAAAAATTATGTATTGGGACTGAGTGCATGCCAGGATAACTGTTCCGGGAAGAGAGAAGGAGGGAGAGAGGGAGGAGAAAGGGGAGGGAGGGGGGGAGGAGGGAAGGAGGAGGAGATAGAGGGGAGGGGAGGACAGGGAGAGGGAGGGGAGAGGAAGAACAATTGATGAGCATCCGTGTAAATGCATCATGTGGCAGTGTAGTGCAATGGTTATTAAGGTCGTGGCCTTCAGCCAGCCCTATTTTGAACCCTGAGTCCACTATTCCCCAGCTGTGTGACCCCTGATGAGTTACTGAACCTCTCTGAGCTTCCACTTCCTTGTCTGTAAAATGGAGATAATTGCCCAGAGCTGTCCGAGGTGTTGTGAGCACTCAGTCATGTGCCTGACACATTAGTCAGGACCCAACCACTGGCGGATGTTACCACGGTCACCAGGTCCCACCCCCCCAACCCAGGCAGCGCCGCAATGCAGGTGATGGGCTGGAGCCCACACTCGGCCTAAGCCCTTCAGTGTCCTCCAGCCACTTCCAGCTGCCAACATCTGCATCTTCGTGAGGCTTTGGCCACGGAAGCCTCTCTTGTCACGTGAGCAGAACAACAGAAGAACCAAGACATTCATCAGCCTCACCCGCCCCCAGGAGGCAGCCTTTCACTGCTCACCACTCCCTGGCCCGCGCTGGAGACCTGGTCAGTGCTGCCCCCATAGTGGCCACCTGCCCTTCCCCTGCCTCACTCCCACCCTCTTCTAGCACCTCCCACATAAACACGTGCTCAGAATCTCTGTCGTGGGGTCAGTTTCTCAGGGGAGGCTCAGGGAGGTTGAGGCAACTGCCTGAGGACACACAGCTCTTAAGTAAGGGTGGGGGATAGTTTTGAACTGGATGTGTCTCACTCCCTAATGGCTGTGATCACTCACCGTCTGGTCCCCCCAAAACTAATGGCATATCGGCACTTAGGGAGTGTGGCACCAGTCAAGAGGACTTCCCCCAGGTGTCCAGGCCGAGAAGGAAAGGCCACTGACCTCAGCCAGGTTCTCCTTCTCCAAGTCCCGCCGGTGACGGGCGCATTTCCTCCGACAGCCTGAGTTTCCTCGTCCCGACACCGGGTGAGGCGGCAATCTTCCATGCGCTCTGACCGGGGCTACTTGAGTAGATAACTTAGGAAGCATTTCCAGAGACCTGCTGCCACAAACAGGTGCTGAAAACCAGAGTCCTGGGAGTGAAATAAGGAGGGGCAGTTCTGGATTCGCTCACTGCCTCTCGGAGCCTCACGCTGCATACCCAAGGCCCAGAGAAGCCCCACAGCGAACGGCCCCGTTTAACCCATTGTTCCACAGGCTTCTCTGACTACGGGATCCTCTGGGGGTCATCCATTACCGAGGTCCCTGTAAACATCAGTGTTCTGTGGAACACATCCTGGCAAACGGCACTTCAGGGATTGGTTCGAGATAAGGGCCTTCATCTTGCTTGTGAGGTAGGATTTAATTAACTCCAATGGTTATCTAATTAATGTGTGTGGATCTGCCCATTGGGGTGAGATGTGCATGGGCTTAAGCAGCAAACTGGGTGCCAAGAAGCCAACACCAACCAGACCATCAAGGGAATATCACGGTGCCAACTGGCAGCTACTTACTGTCTGCATTGCAAGATGCCAGAAATCCCAAGCATGTAGGAGAACCAGGTAGACCCTGGAAAGGACCATGAGAAACCCCATCTTTGGGCTCTTACCGTTGTGGGTTCATGGGTTGTGTGATACGGTGAGGAGGGAATAATCTAAGGACTTCCCCTCAGCGTTGGCTCCTCCTGCTATGTCAGAGCCCTGGAGGGCAGGGGCTGCTCCTTTGGTCTCTCTGGTGCTGAGCCTGCACACGCAACTTAGGGAATGCCTAGGAAACGAATGAGTGGGCAGGGAGTGTGCAAGTGAAGGAATGCGTGAGTTCAGCTATGCCCTTGAGCAGCCCTGAATCCCATCAGCCTTTGCCCAAGCTCATCCTACTGAGACCGGCTAAGTGGCAAGAGCGGCCCTTTGGGGATGCTGGGCCACCGCGAGGTGCCTGAGATTAATTACACTGCAGCCAACACCTCGGCAGCACGGATTTGCAAGTCTTAATTACATGCAGGGGGCCCGGCCAGAACGCCCCATCGCTAGGCTGCCTTGGACCCCAGAGTCTCCAGGGTTATTCTTAGCCCACGTTCTCTTCTCTTCCTGACACCCCCACCTCCCTCAGGAGAGCAGGGGACATGGACGGAGTGGAGATGCACTCCACACAGAATGGACAGAGGGCTCCTCAGGCTGCTGCAGGGGTTTCTTTAACTCTGGCCTTAGCCCTCAGGGCTCACAAGGGGAAGATGCCTTCTTGGATTTGGGGGGAAATGGCTCAGCCAGAGGTGATGGTGGGGAGCTGGGCCCCTGCCCAGACTCGGAGCTGCATTACAGGTGCCTCTCAAATCCACCTGGGAAGACAGGGTGTTTTTGACCCAGTCCGTTCTCCCCGCTGAGCGGTGAGGGAGTGAGGCCTTGGATCAGCATCTGACCTTGGGTCTGGGAACACCCGATAGATGATTTCCCCCATGTGTGCCTGGGCGAGTCACTGAGGGACCAAGTGAGAAAGGAAAGGAGATCATCTGGAAAGCAGGCTAAGGTTCAAATCCTGGCTTGCCAGCTGTGTGGCTGTGAGCAAACTGCTTAACGTCTCTGAACTTCAGTGACCCTATCTTTTCATTGTTAAATCCTCCCACCACCTGGTCCCTGGACATTTAAGGCATCAGCATCACTGGGACGCCTCATCTAAGATGCACGACTCTCTTGAAAAGCCTGCAACCCAACCCTGAGCAATCGCATCACAAACAGGCAGTTGTTTAGCAGGGGCCGGAGGGCCGGAGGCAGCAGACAGGTGCGTTTTGACTGCGGGAAGGAAACGGGAAGAAGCGCAGGGCAGATGGCACTCCCAGAGGAAGGGAGAACAGGGCTGATGCCTGGGAGGGTCCTGGCGACAGGGTCCAGGCCTCCGTTTCCCCATCGCAAACACCAGACAATATAGACCAAACTTACAGAGTAGGGACTGGATTCCAGACAACCTGCTCGAGGCATCATGGGGTCTCTCTTCCTGTTTACAAAAACCTCATCTTACAGATAACTTAACGGTTCTTCAGAGGCACTGCCATCTTCTAACAGTGCTGGAGAGTGGAAGACACGCCCCAAGAAGGGAGTGAGGAATGAAAAGAAGTCACTAAAAGGCAAGCCCACCATCCAAAGACTCTGGGATCTGCCATGCTATGCGGCCAAGATGTCTGTGCAGACATCCTGGCTTGAGCGGGTCCCTAAGCAGGGCTGGCTGGCGCGGACACCCTTCCCTCCTTCGCTCCCTCTGGCCCTGGTTGGCCCAGTGCTCCTGAAACAGTTGCCATGGAGATGACTCCTCCGGTGGCCGGAGCAGGGAGCTGGGCTGAGAGGCAGGACGTTGAGAGAAAGGGACGGCACAGGGTCTGGAGAGTGAGCGCTGGAGGCCTTGGAGACACGGTGCCAGGGTTTACCAGATGGCTGGGGGCAGGAGGCCAGCCCGCCCCACAAGGCAGGTCCCTGGTGGTGCCAGGGTCTGCTAGGCTCTCCTCAAAGCTACCAGAAAAACAGTAACAGCAAAAAGCACAGAAACAGACCGGGGAAGTGGGCCCTCCTCACCAGACACTGAATCTGCTGGCTCCTTGATCTTGGACTTCCAGCCTCCAGAGCTGTGAGAAATCAGTCCCTGCTGTTTGTAAACCACCTGGTCTGTGGTGTTTTGCCACAGAGGCCCAAAAGGAGGAAAATGGAGAATGCTCTAACTCAGACCCTCCGGCCTCCCTCTGTCTTACAGCAGGACCACTGGCTAATCCAGGGCCATCTACCCCACTCCAGCTCCCACCTGCAAAGTCTCTTTGGTCACGTAAGGCAGCATTCACGGGTTCCAAGGGTGAGGGCGGGGCCAGGTTTGGGGGCCACAGCTCAGCGGACCACAGCTGGCAGTGGCTGGGCCAGGATTCAAAGCCCCACATCTGACTGCAGAGTCAGGCCAGCAAGGGCATCCCTGATGCCTCACTCCCAGGGAGGGGAGTGCCTGGCCTCCCCAGCCAGCACCCTGGGGGATTCCCAGAAAGCCAGGCCCTAAACAAACTCTGAGTGGAAGCCAATGTCCCAGATTCACGCCCTCACATGTGGGTTCGGAGCATCCACTTAACGGGACTAGGAAAACTGCAGGCTTTGGAGTCAGCCCAGAGCTTCAGTCTCCACAATGACCTCTACCCAGCTCTGTGACTTTGCACAAGCACCGGGCCCTCTCCGAGACTCAGTTTCCCTATCTGAAAAGTGGGTGTAATGAGACCCACCTCACAGGGTTGCTGTGCAGGTTAAATGAGAGAAAGGGCTTAACAGACTGGGCACAGAGTTGGAGCTCATTAGACTAAAATTATTATTGTTGTTGTTATTGACAGGGTCCGACTTTGTCACCAGCCAGCCCTTCTTGAACAGCCAGCCTTATTTACACCCTGGATGCTCTCCTTGGACTTGACCTTGAAGATCTTCAAGGTTACAAAGTAAAACTGCCTCCAAGGGCCCAGGCACTCCACAGGGAACCCCCGCAAAAGGACAAGAGGGTCCCAATCGCAGGTGATGAGTTTCACAGAACAAATGTGAAATGCTAGCAACTCCCCAAGAGGCAAACAATAGCCAGACTTCCACCCCGATCCCCAAGCCCAATAATGGGGTGTATGTTCTGAGACCCGAGATCACAGCACCATGAACCCCGATCCCACTGACAGCCTTTCTCAAAAGCCAGTTGTATGACGTGGAAAACGAAACAAGAAGGAAGCAGGCGGAATTGTTTCAGCCCTGAAAATGTGCTCAATCTGCAATTAAAAGGCTCCTGGAGTGTTTCCAAATGAATAGCCCACCCCTCCAAAAAATATTTTGACAGGCGCGGTTGCATTATTCAATAGGCGTTGCTCCTTACTTAAAAGCAGAGCGTGGGCTGGCAAGAGGTTATTTTGTTTCCACTTTATTTCTCCGCCCAGGTCTTTCCAGGCAGGGTTTCATCATAGGCCCAAGAATGCCACACTGCAGAGTGGGAGGAACTACGGAGCGACGCTGAGATCCCGGTGGATGCTCCTATATTTGACAAATGCCCCCGCCACTAGCCATATGCACATCCATTTAAATGAAGGAGTGGGAGGGACAGTTACCCTACTGCAGGCTGCTAATTCCCTTGAGGAGACTCTAATTATTTTTCCTTTTTTTCCCCCTCTTCCTGCCAAGAACAATGCCAGTTACATAAGAGTATTTCTGTTCGCCAGAACTAAACATTAAAGTAGGAAACAATGACCACGGTTTCTCTGCAAGGTGCTCTGGAGGCTGAGTAAGGACCCAGGCCGGGGTCAGCTGTTCTCAGCACAGTGGTGGGGCCCACTTTCTAGGGCAGAGCAATGACGCTTTTCCTGGGATAACGAGACGAATGCCCGGCTGGCTGTGTCTCAGAGTGGTACGTGACTACCTCCATTTGTCTAAACTCAAAACCGTGGGTTTTATCACATGAACATGAAAAGACAGAATCGCAACTGGTGGGCAACACTGACAGACAAACTACCACGTAGAACAGAAGAATGCTCGGGGTCTGCCTAAACAGGCCGCTGGGAGGGCTTCTGCTGGCCGAAAAACCTAATTGTCTACCGGTGCATCCACGGGACCAGTGTTCACTGTGCACCTGCTGAGCTCGAGGCACGGCCCCAGGCACCGGTGAAAGGGCAATGAACGGGAAGACAGAGTCCTGTAAGCTGGAAGTTCACGTGTTACCCTTGACCCCTACCTCTGCTCATCCCCGCCCCCACAGCCATGGGTCCTGTCGAACTGACCTCATCTGCCTTGTTTACACAGACGGTGGTCTTCAGAGAATTTACATTCCCGAGGGGAGAGACAAACTGTACACACACAAGAATGCACATGCATGAAACAATCTCAGGCAGGTTAAGTGTGTTTAAGATGAAAATAAAATAACATAATGGAATGCAGAAGGCCTGGGTGAGGGGCTACTTTTGATAGATCAGAGAGGACGTATCCGAGGGAGAGCCATTTGGACTGAGAGGCCAGGAGGAAGAGAGGAGCCAGCCAGGACGGGCAGCAGGTGCAAAGGTCCTGAGGCAGAAACAGAGGACAGTGGGCATGGTGTGGCGGGAGCCGTGGGAGCCGAGGGGGCCAGGGGTGGGGGCAATGAAGAAGGGGAATGGAGGAAGACGAGGTGAGAGAGGTAGGCAGGGTGGTCTCGCTGCGACGCTGTAGGCTGTCAGGAGAGCCTGAGCCTTACCCCAAATGCGATGGAAAGCCATCGCTGGTTTCTAAACACAGGTGCGAGGATGGAAGAGTTACTCTGGTGGATCAAGAAACACTCTGGGAGGTGTGCTGCCTTTTCTGTCACCATGGACACGGGAACCCTTGGCCCACTGTGTGTCCCAGTTGTACTGGGGTTTGACTTTACAGAAGGATGGCAGGCTGGTTTGCTATGGGGGGGGGGCATGGTCTGTGATTTATTCAACATATATCACCAGGCACCTATTCCCAGCATTGTTCTGGGTGCTGGGGAGACAGCCGTGAAGAAAAAGACCCCGTCTGTCATCGTACAGAGCCCGGTCATCAGTGCCAGACAGTGGAAGGGAGGGGACATCCCCAAGAAGGCGGACATCCAGTGAGGAGCACCTAATGCAGGCCTGGGGGGTGTGAGGCGGCTTCTGAGAGGAGGCAAACTGAAGGGTCAGTGGGAGGTGGAAGGGGAGAAGGAACGACACCCCAGAGAGACAGGATATCATGTGCAAAGGCCCAGGGGTCACAGAAGACACTGAAAGGACAGCATGACAACGTGACCGGAACAGAGGATGTGGAGGCAGAACAGTCAAAGGGCCTCGTCAATCACATGAAGAAGCTCCGCCCTTATCCCAGGGGTCATGGGTGGGCTGCCCCTCCCCCCCAAAAAGTCGAGCTGCAGGAGAAGGAGTGGACGATCACATCTGCATGTGAGAGAGATCAGACTGCCGGCAGGCGGAGAAGAGACTGGGGTGACGGCAGGAGAGTGGTGGTGTGGTCATTCAGGCTACACATGGGAGGAGCCTCGTCTGGAGGCGTGCGCTGCAGCGGGAGAGGGGACCAATCCCGGGAAGCTGGGTTTGACAGGAGCCACAGCTGTGGGGGCTGGGATGAGCAGAGATAGGGGTCAACGGTAAACATGAACTTCTAGCTTACAGACCAACTGCACAGTGGTGCCGCTGGCTAAGAAACAGCCTTGGAGGGGCTGGGGCAGGCGGTGCTCTGTCCAGTGTGGTAGCTGCCAGCCCCACATGGCTACTGAGTACTTGAACTGTGGCTGGTATCACTAAAGAAGTGCATTTTTGTAATTCTATTTAATTTTCATTTTGAAGCCAAGACTCCATTCCGCTCAGTATGCCGGGACTTAGTTCTGTGAATCGATGTGGCCGAGTGTAAACTTTATGAACTCTAAATCCAGAGCAAACATTTCTGGTGAAAAATTAGCATCCGAGTGGAAATATGCTGCACGGGTATATAATACACACCAGATTTCAAAGATTTAGTACAAAAAGGAGAGAACTGTGCCTCCATTCTACGTCTCCTCTGAAAGCACTCTGTGTATGTCATACGAAGTCTCTGCCCTTAAGAACGGTCAATGACAGCTCCGCACAGTCACCACCTCTTCGGTCCTAGCACCTCAGAAGCCAGTCCCCTCCTGCCCTGACGGACGGATATGTCGCCTGAAAGAAGTCCTCAGTGAACAGGACGAATAATTAACCTTGTGCACAAGAGTGTTCCCTCAAGCACAACACGAGAATTCGCTGATTTAATACAACAAATATTTACTAAAGGCTCAGCAGGGCAGGACACCAGTTAACAGGGTGTAGTCATTAACTGGCACGGTGCACATCCATAATCTAGTGCTGGGTGACGACCCGTGCGCAGTCTCAGCAGTTCAGCCAGAAACCCTTCCCTCCCCGTCCGCATGCCGCTCACAAGGCGCGGGTCAGCGGGGGCGGCTCTGCTACAACGTCTGTCGCCCCCCCTTGGACCAGCGACACCACCGCTTCCTCCTCGCTCTTCGTGCCAAAGCAGGACATCTGTCTGAACCCCAGTTCAGGGCCGGGGAGATACAGGCTGTCCCAGAAGTCCTAGTGCAGTGTTAAGCTTTACTAAGCTTGAAAGTATAAATGCCAGCAACGGCACAGAACACATCGTTTGAAATGTGGTTTCACTTTCTCTGGCACTCGCTTAGTCAGTATTGTCAATTTCGGACACAATACTATTGATTTTTTTGTTTGTTTAAATCCCTCGGACTGAAGCTGGCGAACGTTGACCAAAACAAGTCTCTGCAAAGTCACATGTCCAAGGGCTTGGCTGGAAGAAGGGGCAAAGAGTTCAGATCGGTGATGCAGTTTATGTCCCTGGGACACGGAGATGAGGATGGCAGGAGCCTGCATCCTGGGTGGGGTGTTGGGTGGGGCAGGGTGGGCACTGACTATGAGCTGTGCTGCGAAGAAACACAAATACACATGAGATACATTATCAGGGGCCCTGTTTTGGAAAATAAACACAAGCCAGGCAGTACACGGTTTCTACGCATCATTTCATTCACCCCTCAAAACCACACAATGAAGTCGACAGCATTATCGCCATTTGAAAGATGTTAAATATAAAAGATCAGGGAGGGGGAGTGACTTTGCCAAGATCACACAGTACGTGGCAGAACCCAGCTTCGATCCTAGGTCTGTCTTGATGGCCAAACCTGTGCTCTTGACCTCTTGAATTGCTAAAATTAAATGTGCCAGCGATTCAGAGGGGAGAGAAGGGACTGAGAGTCTTCATGAAGGAAAAATCCTTCGTCTCTGGGCCCTGGAAGTCTGAATTTGATGCTAACAGGCAGAAACACAGGCGAGGAAGAAAAAGGCGTAGCAGACGGAGGGAACAGAATGAGTGAGCAGAGAGAAACAGGTGTCCGAGTCGCGGCACACGGGTGGGGGGCGGCGAGTCAACCGCTCTGGTGTCCTAGGGATGTTCAGACCAGATTCTGGGCCAACCCTGGACTGCCAGGGGCGACAGGGAGGCATGCAGGTTGCCACCGGAGAATGACGTTGAGGTGCCCTGTCTTTGTGAGCCACACGAGAACTGGCCGAAGTCACAGCTAGACTTCCGGTGGCGGGGGAGAGCTGCAGAGAGAGAAGCCAGGGAGAATCTAGTTCACGGGTGCCTGTGAACTTCATGAAGGAGCACGCTCAGGGAATCCTCTATTCGTCCACCCCACACGAGGACAGTAGAAGCATTTCCCAGTGGGGGCCAGGGGGGCGTGCAGCAGAACTTACAGCAAACCCTTCCGACACTCGAATTCAGGTAGGTGATTAAAAAGCACTTTTTACAACTGAGTGCTTCTTTTTCTTTTAGCTATGCTATTTAATATGTCCTCAAATTAACATAAAACTGCATTAGCTGATTTCTTGCACCAACGGGAGGGGAAAGAAATCACTGCTAGCTTTTTAATATGCCCTGTTAGACTGCAAAACAACAAAAAAAAGGGTAATTATGTACATAAGCAGAGTGCTCAATCCCTGCATCAAAAAAACCCAACAACAACAACATTCTGGACAATTTCTCTGGCTTCCATTAATTCTGTGCAACTACTATCTAAAATTATTACAGCCAGCAACAGCATAGAATAATGAGTAGATCATTTAAATAAATCGTAGGGGTGTGCTGCTATAGGCAGAGGGCGATGTATCGTGAGAGCTGGAAGGAGCCGCAGAAATTATGCCATCAGACCCACTCGTCTGACACAGGACTGCAACTCACACCGCAGGCTGGGAGCGTGGGAGACAGGGAAGCGGCATCTGTAAGGCATGTTCAGGCCTGTAAGCTGCCTCTGAGTGTTCACAGTCGGCCCCTCGCTGAACTGACCACTGTTAATGTGTTATCTACGCCACATAATGGTCCTATGAAGAAGGTTCTGCTTTTATCCCCATTTTACAGATGAGGAAACCAAGATTCGAAGGAGTGTCTTGCCCCAGGACCCGCAACTAGCAAACGGTGAAGCTTGAGTTTGAACCGAAGTCTAACACAAACCCATGCTCTTTTCACAAGGTCAAATGAGAGTTGGAACACGGACTCTGAAAGGGACCGAAATGTGCCACCCCCACTTTGCAGCAGGGTTACTCTGAGCGGAAGGCGACTGAGAAACAGCCAACATGGCCCCGCCCGCTTCTGCCTAAAAGCACAGGGCATCAATTCCCTTTGTAAAAGGGATGGAAGTTCCCACCTGCAAAGAGTCTCCCTCCCGAATACCAGAAAAGGAGAATGACTCTTACCCGTGGAGATGACTTGAGCCTGCACAAGTCTTACTAAACAGCCCTGGCCACCACATGTCTCTGAGCCGCCTTCCCACCACTTGGCAGCCCCGGCAGCCCCAAACCCCTCTTCCTTCGTTTACTCACTTCTCCACAATGTATCGCCCTTTGCTGAGACGGTATATAAACCCCCGAGTCTAATCTCTTCTCTGGATTTTCACGTCTTTTCTGGGAAGCCCTGTGCACATAAAAATATTAACAGGAATGCAATCTGTATGCCTTTTCTCCTGTTCACCTGTCCCTTGTCAGTTTCCTTGGCCGGCCTCACTGACAGAATCTAAGAGGGCAGATATATTGTTGTTTTTTTTTTCTCAACTCCAAGGCCACAGGCCCTGCCTACTGTGAGACCCCGCAGGAATACAGAGGAGCAGCAGATGGGCGAGAAGGAGCTGGCACCGAGCAGGTGCTAAGAGAGGTAAGAGGTGACTCAACACCGAAATCAGGGTATATCACTGTTCCCCTTTAGTAATGGGGCCTGTGAGAACCAATTGGTAGGATGCATATAAGCGATCCTTGACTGTGCTGAAGAATTACATAAAGGATAAATTAAATAGTCCCCTGTAATTATTACTGTTTCATCCAAATATGACCCAACAATCCCAGTGATCTGAGAGACTGTGAGAAATCAGGGAGAGAGAAAAAGTTCTCAGAACAGTCCAAAATGTTTTAAGAGCCACCTGTTGGAGGAGACACCCCAAATATTCACCCAGAGCCCACCGACTCTTGGTCTACACATAATTCAGAATAAAGGTGACTGGGTTCCCCAAGTCTACAGGAGACTCAAAACTCTGGCCGAGAAGAGGAAGGGTACAGCTTAGACGTGATAGAACATGGATAGAGGTAGGCAGAGATGGAAAGAAAAAGGCTCAAAAAACAAAGAGGTTCATAGTCTGGGGCTATTTGGTGTTAAGGGCAAGCAGCATTCCACTCCACACTCAGGGCGAAATCACAGTACAGGTAAAGGAGGGAGGTGCGGGGCCAGCTGGACCTCAGGCTGAACGGGGCCTCCATGGCGTGCGTACAAGTGCCTGGATTCTGACGGGTCACTCACTGCACCCCTGAGCGGGCTGCTTTTCATCTATGTCCACAAATTCTTTGATGCGTGCCCCCTTCAAGAGGGACAGCCTAATTCTTCTCCCCTTCTAACAAGAGTAATTGAGCAGAAATGAGTGTGTATCTTCAGAAGCCAGGTCATCGACGGCATTATGGCTCCCCTCCTGCTCCCCGTCTCTCCTGAATCGCTGAGTCTGGCAGAGGCCAGCCAAGTGGTTTGGGCTCACACGGGCAAGCTCCACGGAGCAGCCCGTGAGGCAAGGGGCTGGGGCCTCCAGCCAACAATGCTGTGGGCCCGCCACGTAGGAAGGGAACTTTCCAGCCCCCGTCAAGCCTTCGGATGACGACAGCCCCGGTCACATCATGACAACAACCTCAGGGGAGCTCCTTGGACAGAACCACCCAGCTCAGCTGCTGCTGAAACCATGAAGGATCACACTGACCCTCAGAAACGATGACACATCATCCATGTTGGTTGTTTTAAGCTGCTACGTTTGGGGTGTGTTTGTTATATAGAGAACTAAGATACCGAGCCCCAGTATCTCCATCTGTGAAATGGGAACAGTGCAGAGACCAGGGACCGTAAATGAGAAGCACGTGTACGATGTCCGACAGAAGCCTGGCAGGCAGGCGGTGGTGAATATATGGTAGTTCTCTGTCCGGCCTTCCCTGCAAACACACCTGAGGGCAGAACTTCGGAATGAGTGGATAACACACTTTTATAATATAGAGAAGAGTTCAATTGTAATCTCTTTTATTATTCTTATTTTTTTAAGAATTGTATTTTTATTTTTTAAATTTTTTTTAGAGAGATGGAAGGGAGGGAGAAAGAGGGAGAGGAAGCATCAATGTGAATGAGAAACATCAGTGGGTTGCCTTTTGCCCGTGCCTTGACCAGGGACCCAACCCACAACCCAGGTTTGTGCCTGACCAGGACACCAGCTGGTGACCTTTTCGTTTGTGGGACGGCGTCCAACCCACTGAGCCATGCCGGCCAAGGCAACTGTAACACCTTCTAGAAAGTAAAATAATTTTTAAAGGGGGATGGTTCTTGGAGTGGTTGCCATTAAAATCACCCTCAATGAGACAGAAAAGTTTTATCAACACACTAGCCAATAGTTAAGAACACGATCCTTGACCTCAGACAGATATATACCCCGGTATCAGCTCGGCCAATTTCTGGCTGTGTTCCCTTGGGAAAAATCACTTAACCTCTCTGAACCTCACGTTCTGTATATAAATACAGATGACCTCAAGGGGGTCCATTTCAGTCCCCAAGAAAACATACTTATTTAGAATTCCTCTGACCTTGGGGTCCCAGACACAAGGGTCAGCTGTTGTGAGAAACTCAGAGCTGACCGCTTGGTAAACAGGGCTCCCTGTCACCCACAACCAACCAACCAACTCCCCCCCACCCTCCCCATGCCTGACACGGAGACAGTATGCTGGGGACAGAGAGTCTATATCACACCCCCTTTCGCTTCGAGTGCTTCCGCTGCTTGTTTTCATAAAAGTTCACTTTTATAAATCTGTTGGGATTGGCGTAGGGGAGCCCAGTCCTGTGTGGTGATTTCTCTCAGCCCTGCCCCTGCTAAGGGTGGCCCCATTTCTGTGGCAATGAAAACACCTCTCTCTCCCCGCCACCCATCCCTCACCTCCCCTGCAAGAGCCATCAGGTGTCTGGGATGTTAGGAGGCAGGCAGGGAGGCAAAGAGCAATTAAAAGCCCCCTGGCTGGTGTGGCTCAGTGGACTGAGCGCCAGCCTGTGAACTGAAGGGCTGCCAGTTCAATTCCCAGTCAGGGCACATGCCTGGATTGTGGGCCAGCTTCCCCTCTCTCTAAGGATAAGTAAATAAAGTTTTTTCTTTTTTTAAAGGCAGAAAGTGAAAGCTCCTTTAACATGCAAATTGGCAACCTGGCTGCCAGGAAGCTCTGTCTTGTTAGTGCAGCATCAGGAAAAAGTGCAGGTGGCTAGAAAGAAAGTGTGGAAGCAGGAAGACTATAGAATCTGGTTCGGGGATGAAACCTCAGGAATATGGGGGGGCTCTCCAAAACCCTCTTCTCAAGGCTGGGCTGCAATCTTTAAAAATTACTATCACTTACTTGAGACATAGTTTAAACAGCATAAAGAATAGTAAATGACCCTGCCAGCAGCAGATTAAGAAACAAATATCCCCAATATATCTGGAGGCTCTCCTGTATCACCCTCCACCTGACCCCCGACTGCCTCCACAACAGGAACCTCCACTTTGAACTTGCTGTCTCAAGTTCATGCACAAACTTGCTGTCTTGGTCTCATGCATGTCTTCGTACTTTACTACCTACCTATTCCTGTCACGCACGTCCCTACCCTTACAGGTTGCTTTGCATACTTTTAAACTTCATATAAATGACGTGCCATATGTATTTTTGTACATCTTGCTTCATTGCTCTTGACATTTTTGTTTGTTTGCTGGCGAATTCACAGAGCCCTAACTCATTCATTTCAGGGACATGAATAGAAGACACAGAGGCGGGCAAAAGTAGGTTTGCAGCTGTTCGTGTGGAAAAAGACATGCAGGTGATGACTATTTCAGCAGCACTGTTAACTCAAGAGAATGTCCCGGTGTACTTACTCTCGGCGGTGCCGAGCCCTCCACTCGAGAGGTCTGTCTAAAGCACGGGCAGGTTTCTCTTGCTTGTAGGTCAAGGAATTCTCTTTCCTGGGCAGTTCTAGACACATGCGCTGACTGGCCTGGCCTTCCTGGACTTGCTTCTAGAGATCCTCAGTTAACACGGTCCCTCTCCAGAAGACAAGCCAGCGATCAGGTTTTTGTGCTAATGACAGTCCCAATCAAGGGACCTTCCGGACAAGGGCGGGAGTCCCCAGGCGAGTCCCCGAGCAAGTCCCCGAGATTCCCCAACTCATCGGTCACACACTTCCAGCCGGGCTGTGGGCAGGGGGTGGGGACATGTCATAGATTTTTAGTTTTCTTTGAATAGATTTGTAATGACTCAAGCAATATATCAAAACCTTTCCTTCTTTATAAGAACTAGAAGTGACAGATACAAATAAGTCCCTCTTGAACACCAGCTTTCCCAAAGAATCCCAGTCCCCCGCCCCTCGCCGCCAGAAGTTACCACTGTGGTCAGTTTGCATGGGTTCTTCCTACAAATTAGCACAAACATTGTGTTAGATGGGGGGAAAGGTGTGGGTACGGAGAGGTTAACGTAGTGGCATCCTCCTGTGCGTATGCTACACTGGGCTTCAATAAGGAAAAGAAAAGAAACTTAAAATACAAAATAGTTTAGTATGGAATCAAAAAAAATGTCTTAAACCCAAGCACAAATCTGAGAAAGAGAAGCGAGGCTTCTACACCGAACACTACAAACATTACAGAGATTAAAGAACACTGACGTAAACGGAGAAACACCCAATGTCCGTGGACCTGTTAGGATTTTAATTCTCCCCAAAATGGCCTATGGACCCACTGGAATCCCAATCAAAATCTACTACGTTTTTTTGTTTCACTGAGATTTGTAAACTGGTTCTAAAATGTATATGGAAATGCAAAGAATCTAGCAAGAAATCAAGAAATCTAGAAGAAGGAACAGGAGGGGAAAAGAAGAGGGAAAGGAGGCTGGAAAGCGTACAGCCCCAGATTTCAGCTCCTACTAAAAGCTGCGATTGTAAAGGCACCGTGGTGTCGGCGCAATGATACACGAACAGGCTGCTGGGGGGACCCCATTCCCGCGGTAACCCCATTCCTGCGGCACAACGACTCACTCACAGTCCCCCGACTCCCGCTGAAGGCACCGCGGCCGCTCAGGAGGGCCATCTGAACTAACGGCGTGGATTCATTGGAAAAGAATAAAGCCTCCACTCCCTACCTCACCCCACACACAACAGGTGACCCTGAAGAGACCACAGTCACACCTAACGCATTCCTCGCCTTGCTTTTCTCACTCGGTGAACCGTGCAGAGGGTCTTCCCTCGTCCGGATGCCCCACCCTACTCGATCTTTTTTAATGGCTGCCCAGCAGCCCACGGGAGGAGGTGCCACGGTTTACCGAGCTGCTCCTCCCACTCGCACGTGTGTGTGTTCTCCCCAGAAGTGGAACCCCTGGGTCATTTCCTCCAGCCCAGTTAACGTCTTCATTATATTTAGGTTTTCCAAGCTTCACTCTCAGCGATCATTGGTCTTTTGTGGGTGACCGCGGAGGGTGGGATCACTGCCCCGCCCCAAACTGATGAGGAGGGCAAGATGGATGAGACCGCATGTGCACAGAGGCGTGCGTGAAGCTTCGTTACTCCTGCAGTGGGACCTTCTGGGAGAGCAGGGCAGGCACCCGAGCTGGTCTGGAATGGCCCGACCGGAGAGAGGGGTCGTGGCTTTGGGTGTGCTGTGGTCAGGCAAAGGGGCTGGGGGAAGCTTCCTGCATGCATAGTTGAAGCTCTCCCTCCATCGGGCCAAAAGACACCAAGCACAGGATTCCCTACCCACCTGCCCAGAGAGGGGTCCGAGGGAGACGGGGAGGCAGAGAGCTTCCAAGCTGCCAGGGGCCAAACATCAGAGATGAAGTCAGAGGCTTTATTATAATAGAGGTATGTCCACCTGGGCAAGCACCTTGCTGTATGAACCACATACTCTCTCACTCAATAAAAAGTCACCAATCAATGTATGATAGGCTCTGCCTTTAGCTGATCATGTCGGGTCAGGTTAGGTTACGCTCCTGACTCAGCTTCCCCACCTGAAAAACTGCTGATGAAAGCCACCAAGTAAGACACACCTAAGCTGCCCACTGGTCTTTCCCTGAATACTTACTACCTGCAAGCTGTTATTCCGAGCGCTTTGGCATTAATGAATCCTTTGCTGTGTAACAACCTACGCACCAACAATTACTATTATCCCTATTTCGCAGGTGAGGAAACTGAAGCACGGTGGGGGGTGATCTGACAAAAATGCGTGGCTATTCATGGCAGAAACGGCACTCAAGGCCAGGCTGTCCAGATCCACAGCCCAAGCTCGTAATCAGCAGGGCAGGCTGTGGACTCCAGGACACTGACAAACCTGCGGTCCCACTGTGTCACTCCAGAGTCACTCGGGACACCACGCAAGGGAAGCCGTCCAGGGCTGTGGGACAAGCTGGGTCTCATGTGCACCTGACACAGGGCCGGGCGTATCATGAAGGCTCAGAAGACATGGGTGAGTTAATTAACTAATGCATTTACATATGACAGTAACAATAAAGCATCAGTATATTATCCACGAGGATTCAAAACCCAGCACACTAAAATCTACTACAGAGCTCCAGCTCACCCAGGGGGGGGCGCTATTGAGACATCCTGCACTGTGTGTGTGTGTGTGTGTGTGTGTGTGTGTCACACAGTGTTAGACCTGGAAGAAATGTCAGCGGTCATCTGGTCCAAAACCTCTTACTCAGCAGAAGAGGAAACTGGAGGCCAGACAGGCTGCCTAACTTTCCCCAGGTCCCCCCACTGGGGAGCAGCAATGCTGGGATTGAGCTCGGGCATCTGAAAGGTCAATTCAGGTTCAAGCTCTGGCATACTGGGAATCCAGGAAAAGAGGGGGAGGGAAGGAGAAAAATCTTAAAACTTCCTAACCTACCTATGGGTTCACCCCCCCCCAAAAAAAAAACCATTTTGAGTTATCTGTGGACCTGCTCATTTCCATAAAGGCTCATCACCTTAATTTGGCCAAGACTCTGCAGAGCATTCATTCCCTCTCCCTAATATCCCCCAAGGTAAGAAAACTTGCAGGAAGAAACCAAAGGACAATGTTTGCTCCGTATTTAATTAGCTGCTCTTCCTGCCTAGTGGAGCACGTGCCAAGAGCTTGGATTTCGGCATTGCCCTCGCAGCCCGTGTGAACGGCGGCGGGTGCAGAATGAAGAAAAGTTAATTCCGAGTGTCAGTGTCGCTCCTGCGGGAGAGCGCGCTTCTGTAATTTACCTTCCTAATCCATTAGCACTTTGACAGTGTAGGAATTCAATAATTTAATCACATCTCGCTTCTTGCAAATCGACCTGCACGAATTTGCTAATAAAAAGGCCAGCTTGTCTCTACGACAGCAACGTGCACACCAGCTAACGCCCATACAAAGTAGGAAAATCACGTCCGCTGAAGCCCCGGTGAAAAATGCCTCGTCTGGAGGGGACTATTTTCGTGAAGTCAGGGAACACTGAAGAAGGGCTCGGGAGATGGGGAAGATGAGGGAGCGGGCAGGGGAGAAGGAGAGACACAGGGAGGTCAAGAGAAAGAATTGAATGTGAAGTCCAGAGAGACGTGGCGGGAGAAGCAGAGACGCAGACAAAGAGAGACGTGGAGAGACAAGGAGGTAAAAATGGAGACTGAGAGGCAGACAGACAGAGGCAAAGGCAGCCAGGAAGACAGCCAGAGAGAGATGGAGGGAGAGAGGGAGGGAGCGGGCAGGATATATGCTGGCCCTCCTTCACCTTTAATGCCCATGTAGTATCATCATCATCCTCCTAACGAACCATAAACAGACTATCACCTGGCTTCAGGGTGTCCACCAAGGTCAGGAGCAAGGTCAGGATAAAGTGGGTCGTTAGGATCCCAGGTGAGATAGGAAGAGAATGGCCAACTCGGCTCTCTGGAGGAAAGCTAGACCCCCAGCACTCCGGGCCTCACGCAGGGAGGCAGAGCCCCCTGCTGTGTTCTAGGCGTGCAAGTCCCAGAAGCACCCAGCCCCTGCCTGCTGCCCCAACAGGGGTGGGAGCGAGATTCCACACAGCTCTGAAGCACTGCACACGACCTGAGCCAGCGGCTGCAGGCCGGGGCGATGCTAAGCTGAAAACCCACAGGCTCTCTCTCCACAGTGATCTGAAGACCTCAGACATGGTCATTGGTGCAAAGCAACGCTTTGTCTGTCCCACAGACTTCATAGGCAACCTCAGGATTGAGCCGGAATTTACTGTATCAGCTGATACTTACACAGTGAAGAAAAAAATGATAGTGATAATAATATCAACAAGCATTTTTTGACCATTTGTTGTGTAGCAGACATTGGGCAAAACTGTACAAGAATTATGTCAATCCACGCTCACCGCAAAACTCTCTGCATTTTAGTAATGGCAATTTTTTTAGGCAAAAAACTGAGGCTTAGTGAAGTTAAGTGTTTTGTCCAAGAGCACACAGCTAATGGATCAGGGAGACAAGTTTAAACCCATCAATCAGCTCTTAACCACAATGCCTCTCTTCCAAGTCTCCACTATAAAGGTTCATTTAGTTCGAGACTGTAGCTCCAAGGGGTCAGAGAAATCATTCTGATATCCACCATGTTCCCCTCTTCAAGGTGGCCTTGCATATGCTGTTCCCTCTACCTGAATGCTTTTCCTTTCCTCCCTCCCCACCCCCCAAAAAACCTCTGCTAGTGAAGAATTTCATGAAGGAGACTGCTGAGATCATGAGTGAGACTCTGTCCAATAGGAGTGCTGCATACTTCATAATGGTAAATCCAACCAATCAGATCCTCTCTTGGAAAGTGTAACTACCAATGCCGGAGTCAGTTCTACCTTGAGATGCACAGTGGAATTAAAGGAAGCCCTCTAGGTACAAAGTTAAGTATGTGTGAATTTCCCAGGCTTTTGTCAGATTACCAAAGGTTAAGAATTAACAGATAAACATTAAAAAAAATTAATTGGAAGATTTCATGTAAAAATCTACATTCCCAACTTTGGTCCCAAAAAAAGACAGTAACATTGAGCCTGAAATTTCTTGTGGTGATGACAGCCGAGAGCTGAGTTGCAGCAGCTCTACAAAGGGTACATGTGTCTTCCAACTTACCGTGTCCCCATCATTCTTCTATTTCCCTGCTCAACCTGCCTTACATGCCGGCATTTTGTGCCCAGATGCTGTAAGCATGTGAGTTTGCAACTCCTGGCCGTCAGAAAGTGGCTAGTTCAGACTAAAATGGGAGTGGCTGTTATGTTTGCTTTTTTTTTTTTCCCAATAGGAGCTTACAGAACCTATCAAGACCCCTAATGATGGAATTCAGAGGAGACTTTTTTTGGGGGGGAGGGGGTTCCTCTCAGACTATGTTTACAACTCCTAACTGTCCCAATCAGGTTGGACCAAAAGGACAGAAATGCAGTTACAGGCATTCGGCCTCCAAAGGACTTCTGTAGATCATTCCAGATTGCTCTGCATTCTAATGTTTGGTGTCTTGGTTTGGTTTGGTTGTTTTTTATTTGTCTGATGTTAGAATTTTGGAGGTTTTATTTTTGGATTTAAGGGAGTTTTTTGCTTTGTTTGTGTTTGCTTTTTTAAGACTCATTATGAGCTGCTGGCAATTACAGCTTTGTTTCTGTAAAGAATCTTGGCCCCACTTTGGGACATTGAAATACAGGCTAGGGGAGACAGTTGGATAGAAAGCATTAATCTATTCATTTACCTCACAGCCTACAAAAAAAAAAAAAAAGAATCTTGGCCCCTTACAAAATGGGGAATAAGCAGCTCCCTCTGACTGACACACACTTTTGAAAACTTGTTTTCCTCCCTGGCTCTGAGGTAACAGCCACGATGGCTGGGGTCACACTGAGAAAAACCCTGTTACCTTTGCATAGTAAACTGCTGCACAGTTAGAAACTGTCTCACACTGGGCCCATGTTCCCAGCTGCCTGGCACCTGCAAAGGGACAAATGACTCTGAGTGCAGGCGTGGCAGGGAGAGAAACAAAGGCATCCAACATCAGAGTCTGTGATGCTCTTTGGAGGACAAGCTGGAGAACAGTGACTTCCACCGTAACTCAAAGGGGAGAGAGAGTTGTTGCCGGAGGCTGGTGTCTAAGAGACTGAATGAGTCCCTACTTGAGTCAATGACATTTGATTCAGGAGTTCCTGAGCATCATTATGTGAAATGCAGGACACCTGACGTGTGGGGCGGCAACCATGAGGCAGACACACAACTCTCAAGGAACTTGAAGTCTAGTACGGAAAATCAGACAAAAATACAAAAAATGATGATGAATGTGGTTTTCAACTATGTAAGGGACATCTGATGTCACCTGCCAAGCATTTCTTCCCACTGTTTTTTGGGAAACGCCCTCGTGCTCCCAGTTGGTCCAGATGTGCCAGCCCCCACTGCCCCTGCAGCCTCCTGAGAGAGAGCAACATGCAATTACATTGCTTGAGGCCCTGGATCCAGCCATACCAGAAACCCTCCCCATTAGTCTTTTCTGAGCCCTCAAGCTACAAAGTCCCTTTTGTTTGTTTGTTTTCGTTTGTTTGTTTTTCCCAAGTCCACTGAAGTTATCTGTTTTAATGGGAAGAGCCTGATTAATGAAAATATAGACAAATGCTCTCATATTACCTCATTTCATCTTCAAAACAGTCCTGTCAGATTTACAAAAGAGAACACAGCTCAGGGCCCTGAAGAAGGTAAAATCAGTGTGGACGCAGTCAGTTTTACTGCATAATGTAACCAAACAACCTTAAAGAAAATCCTTCCCGCCACCCAATTATCTGGGGCCAGATCTGAGCCTTCAGGTGTTAAGACAAGAAGTCTGACTACCATCAGCCAAGAGTGTGAACCTGGAGGTGGGAAGGCCTATCAGAAAACAGGCTAATAAACCTTGTCCAGGCAAAAAGGCCTCGAACAGCCGCTTCTCAAACTTCAGTATGCATATGGATCAGCTGGGGCTCTGGTTAAAAGCCAGAGCCCAGTCCAGTAGGTCTGGGGTGAGGCCTGAGATTCAGCGTTTCTAATCAGCTCCCTAGTGATGCTGGTATTGCTGGACCAGAACCACACTTGAAACTGCCAGGGCAGTGAACAGCCAGAGGTGTTTAGGACAGAGGTGGCCCCTGAACATATTTTCTTTGACTCATACAGTATTATTAAAAAAAATTAAATTTCTATTAGTTTCCCTGTTTTTTGTGTACATTTGAAGCTTTTCTTTACAAAAGGTGTTTTCAAGTTTAAATTAATTGCCAAAACCTGAAGATGACTTTACATAAATGTCCCAATTTCTGGCTTTCCCAGGAAAGTGGGGGTCTAGCCACTGCGGGCCCACAGTTCTGCCTGGCAATGGTGAGTCTCCCCAGTGGGCTCCAGGGGACCCCACAGGCCCTGCGCACAGCATAAAGGTGAAGGGTGTGCACTCTGCAGCCGCCCAATTTAGGTTCCTTCCCATCCTGACTTGGCGTTTTCCCTCCGTGTGATTTGGGGCAAGTGACTTTTACCTTGCCGTGCCTCCATTTCCCTATCTGTGAAATGGGTGTGATTACAAGTAGCAACCGGGATGGGGGCAGGGTGGTGTTGGGAGGATTAAATAAAGAATATGTGTAAAGTGTCTTTAGACGGTGCCTGGCACACAGCTGGGGCCGTTATTTACCTGCTGCTCCTTTTATGCGCCTGAGTTTGCAATCCCGGGTTTAGGATACTGTCAGTGGGTGAGGCCAGGAAAACCCTCTCTGACTAATTATGGAAACCACAATCCCCAGAAGATGAAATGCCCAGAGGTGGGGAGTGCAGGTGGAGGTAAAAGTCTGACGCACCCAAGCCGATGCCCACTGTCTCTTGTCTTCACATTCCAGCACTTTCTGAGTCTCCCCTCTTCCCACACCTTGACCAGGGCCTAACGGGAGGTGGGGGCAGATGGATCCGGGCAACCTCTGGGACAGCCGGGGAAGGCGCACACCCAACACCCCGCGACTACCCCCCTGACAGCCAGGGGAACAGGGACACTGCTGCGGACGCAGGCCGCTGCGCCCCGAGGGACCGCTTGCACCCGACGACCACCTGTTTTCCGCGTGCCAACGCGCCATTCTCACACCCTTGTAGAGAACCGCCCCCCGAAACTCCGTCGGATCCCGCGCCTTCTCGCCGCCTCGGACCAATTCCATCTTCGCCCCACCCCCAGCTCTAGCGCATCCTCGCGCTCCAGCAGCCCCATTCCTGGGACAGCGTCCTGCGTCCTCGTCTCAGCGCCAGAATAACCCTCCACAACTCCCTGCCCAGTGCAGGCTGCCGCTCCGAGAGGCAGGACCTGCGGCGGTCCGTCGCCTTTCCCCGCAGCCCCCTCCTTGCACACCTTACCCGACCTCAGCGACGGTGGGTCCGCCGTCCCTCCTCCTCTGCCTCCAGCGGGATCGTCTCCGCTACCGCGGCCACCAGCGCAGCACAACCACCTGCGCGTGACCCTCGAGCGCCAGCCCCCGCCCCCGAACCCACGGACGCACACACGTGCGCGCGCTCTGCCCTCAATGCGGGAGCCGCCGGCCAGGGGGAGCTCGTTAACTGAGGAGCGGAGCTTACGGGTTAGTTAGACCACCGCCCCCTCCACGAGCAAAGTTGGATCTGCAGTTGCCTTTCTCCGCGGGCGGAACCGTTCTCCTGTTCCTCCCGCCTGCCTGCATTCATTCCCGGTTTGCTGATTCTCAAGTGCAGAGTGCCCCCGGGCGATTTGCACGTGCTGTCCCTCCACTAGGAAT